>JAULJZ010048407.1:1528-14153 GCA_032270985.1 Heliamphora pulchella
TAATGAGATAGTCATTTTCGAAAGTTTATAACTATATTTTTTTATTTTTTTGATTACTTCAAATAGAGTTCAGCCCCTCTATTCTATGTCTCCTCTCTACAAAAACTTGTATTTTCTAGATAGTCATATAATTTATTGTGTTATATTGTTGATTAGAATATCCATATTACTATTTTTAGTATTTTGGAATGAGGAAACAGAACCGATCCAGAACTGATCAATTTTAACTGATCAGTTTCGTTTCGGTTCCACTGGGTCCAACAGTACGAATCGATTCCAAAATTTGTGGAGCCAGTGGTCATAGTTCAGTTCTCAAATTTGTTAAGAACCGAACCAATGCGGTCCTTGTACACCCCTAGTTATGACTAACTACTTTTTTTATGTGAAATGACATTAGTATGTGTTAAAACTTAAAAAAAAAACAAAAACAAAAACAATGTTGGTTTTCTATGAATGATAGGCCAATCAATCGGTTATCAAGCGGTCTAGTAATGATCTCGTATCTTGTTGTAGAGTGGGAGATGCTGAGACTTTTTCTTGACAAATTGATAGACCAATCAATCTCGATCCATCGAGTGGTCATTTTTTTTTTACTGATGAGATATTTTCAGACAAGCAAAACTCCATCGTTCGAATTTCAAATGAGACCATTCTTATGTCTAAACTAAAGCCCCAAAAATCTACGTTCTAATGGTTCTAATCGCATTTAGAAATATCTTTTATAGAGAGATATATGATCAAAATAGTGAGAGTATATTAGTTATTTTTTGAATGTTTTCATCTAAATTTGGCCAAATTTCTTTGTGAACCCTTTTGTTATCACCATGGGATCTTTTCTTTAACTTCCTTGGACTTTGGCCTTATACCTAAATTTTCGCTCTTTGATCTTATAGTATTGGGTCTTCGGGCCTGAGATATGTTGGGGACTCTTGTTTTGACCTTTTGACCTCCACCTTGGACTTGTAAATATTTGATTTTAACAATTGTCTTTGACTTTATCTACGTGGGAGTCCCTCATTTGTTTTGAGCCCCGCATTCTCAATTATGTTGTTCGGACTGTCATGTTATAAATCTTGGGGCCTGATACAATGGCGTCAGAGCAACCAGGTTCCAATACCTTAGACCGTGAGAATCGAGCATTTCATTGCAAATTTGTATTGAATCTGCATGGCAAATGATACCACATGAATGTGTTAGCATGTTACATGTTTAGATGCTCAATATGCATATATGCTATTTAGATGACATGATATATGACAAAATGCTATGTGCTAAATGTTTTACACGTTCTATCAATGTTGATTACCTTGAGTTGGGATTTCGTGATTCTTAATGTTTTAGCTTTAAGCTATGTCGCCTCGATGTGCTAGAGGCAGAGGAGGTCATGGAGGAAGGGCAGGAATAGGTGAAACTCCATGAGCAACACCAACGCACACCATTGATATGGTAGCTCCACCTGCACAGACATAAGAGCTAGGGGTTGTTCCACTGGCTCAAGCACCAGAGCATGCTTAGTGGCCCAACTTATTAGAGAGAGAATAGACACTTCACCAGATGACTCAAACGGGCAAATAAGAGGCCTAATCTCACGCAAGAGATGGTGGAAACCTTTCGATGCATGCAATGTAAGAGTTTATAGACTCCTGCTGTCAGTATTTAGAAGAGGCCTAGACTCCATACTAGTAGATGAGTGGCAGGATCAGGTTACAAAACTTTTTGATGCCTTAGGTATTGTAGATGATGATATTTGTGTCTATTAGTCTACCTTCAAGTTTGCAAGTGAAGCAATTCACTAGTCGAAGACCTTGAGAACATCATGAAAATTGGGGACCTGGATTGAACACCTTTATGGTGATATTTAGGACGAAGTACTATCCTGATTTATTCCAGGACTTGAAGCACGAAGAGTTCTTAACTCTTATTCAAAAAGACATGAAATTGAGGGAGTATGAGGCACAATTTACGGCTCTATCTTGATTTGCTCCAGAGATAGTGTCCACTAAGGCCTTGAAGGCCAAACGCTTTGTACAAGGGTTGAAACTCTCTATCCGATGAAGAGTGGCACTATTAAGGCTTAGCTTAAGGTTTATTCTAAGGTCATTAATATAGCACTTATTGTGGAGGACAATCCACAAGATTCTAAAGAAATTTGGGAGTCGAGACCTATAGTGTGAGGGTTATTATCAACAACTCATATAGGTAATATGGACAGAAAGAGACCAAGGGAATAGTCGATAAAGTCGAGAGGTCAAGCATCCAAATTGAGTTCAGGGGTTTCTTTTAAGAGACCTCTAAAGGGAGAGCCTATATGTTATCAATGCAGACAACCAGGGCATATAAAGTTAGAACGCCCACAGTCAGCACTCAGTGGAGTTGACTTAATACTCAGGTACATGGATAGGTAGACAGCAAGGACAAAAGGCTCATGGTCAAGTGTATGCCATTACTATATAAGAAATCTAGTGCACTTGGGACACTTCCAGCACCTGAGACACGTGAGGATGCATCTGTTGTGCAAGGTAGTTTTTATGTTCAGTTTTTAGGCAAATGTTTTGATCAACACTGGTGCATCACACTCATTCATTTCATCATCTTTTGCATTTGCATTGGGTTTGAGGGTTTACGAGTTGGATACACTCTTATGTTTTGAGACTCTAATATGAGGGAAGGCGACTCTAAGAAGAGTTTGTAGATTTTGTGATATTGATATAGCATATCGTCTATTAGTCCTAGACAATCCAAGAGGGGGTGAATTATGTTTTAAAAACAATAATAACAATTTTAAAAACCTTTTTTAAAATCTTTTAATTTCATAAGCAAATATAGCAAGTATACTAAGAGCTAAAGCAATAAGAAAATTAAAGAGGTAATGGAGAGAGAAAATGAGGACACCAAGATTTATAGTGGTTCGGCTTCTTCTAAGCCTACGTCCACTTCTCAAGACTTCCTTTGAGAATTTTCACTAAGATAGAATGCTTCACGGGCGCATTCAAAGCCTTTTACAGTCTCAAAATGATTCTACGAAAACAACTCATGTTTCTTGTAATCACTCTTAGCACTTCTTTGAAGAGTATCACTCACTCACTCAAATGATCAATGGTGACTCACCCTTAAATACAATAAATGTAGTATTCATTGAGATACTCACCCACTCTCTTTACAAATGATTGGAAATAAATGAATACAAAGAGGTGAGAATTAGCTAGAGGAGTTAATGAGAAATAAATAAAAACTTGAAGATTTGATCTCTTGATTCAAGCTATAGAACAGTAGATTTGAAGCTCTTGTAGTTTAAAGCTCTGAGAAGTAACTCCTTATATAGTCTATTAAGGATTAATGACCGTTGGTGGTAGGTGAGAGCATTAATGAGCCAAAATCCATTCGTTGAACCAGGCGCCAGATTTGATTTTCCGTCTCAGGTGTCGACTCAATTCTGTTTTGGGTCGACACAAATCGTCTAGGGCTTGGTTTTTTAAGTGAATGGGTTGACTTATATCTTCCTTGGTATCGACACAAATTTCTACATTCTTCTTACCCACACAACGGTGTCGACTCAAAATTATTGGTGTCGACTCTTTTAATATTTCAGCTTTCTAAGAGAACCTTTTGGTGTCGACTTAAGTTATCTTTGGTGTCTACTTCTTTTTTCTGGGAGGCTACTGGAATTATATGGTCAACTCATTTTTCATTTTTTGTCGACTCACAAAATTATAGGGAGTCTCAGTTGTTTTGTGTTGACTCATCTTCGTTGTGGTGTTGACTTAAAAATCTGCAAGAAGTCTCGGTTGTTTTATGTCGACTCATCTTCGTTTTGGTGTCGACTCAAAATGCCCGAATGAATTGAGCCCTGAAGGATTGGTGTCAACTCAAAATTTGTTTGGGTCGACTCATCCAATTGCAGTTAGTCTCAGTTCTTTTGGGTCAACTCAAAAGTCTTCTAGTGTCTACTCATTTAAGAGTTCCTAAAATATCTTAGACAAAACAAGTTAAAGTGTCGACTCAATTGCTCAAAGGTGTCAACACACTTGAAAATATCATGAGTTCTTTGCCTTATGGTATCGACTCAAATACCAATTTTGGTCGACACAAAATATTATTTCTCAAGAATACTTAAGTATCAACCTATTTGAAAACTGAGTCAACTCAAAAGGCTAAAGGTGTCAACTCATCTATCATTTTGCGTCAATACTACCTTTTTAAAAATATTAAACAATATCTTTTTAAATCAATTTTACTTAAAAAAATAAATTATTAAAAACATCAAAATCTAATTAAAAAAGCCTTGAGCTAACAATCTTCCATTTTTTTAATGATTACAATATTTTCTAAAAAATATTTAAAAAGAATTTAAACAAAGGTTCTCCCCCTATCTCTATGCCTTAAACAAGATATGCAATTACAACAGCTAGGCATTCAATCAACAGTGTAGTAAACATGTTTAAGAGAATATACATTTTAATTCAGAAGCATTCTAAATTTATTAAAAATCGGGCATTAATGCAAGCAAGCATAAGCATCAAACAGTTTTGATATAGCAATTGACTCTGTTAAGATCAAGCATTGACCATTTCACCAAAACCCGCAGGCGATGGTGAAGGTGCAACTTTATTTTCTTATACTCATGGCAGCACAAAGTCCCGCGTCTATACGTGCTGTTGGTGGGCCTAAGGAGTTTCATAGTGCACACGTGGCACACCAACAGGATGGGCTGTCAAGCACCAATAACACGTGGAGGGGGACCCATCCACGTACTAGCGAGTCCCTTAAGGGAGATTCTGGCCCCCATAAAGCCAACAAACTCAATATACAAAATCCAATTATCATTCAATCCTTAGTTGAGCAAGCCAAATATGCAATGTGGTCTAAGTACCAAGCATCATATAATTCTAAACTAAATATAAATTTCAAAACAACCATATACGAATTAATAGAAATTTAAAATTTTCTATACATAAAAGATAGACATTCAAGAGCATCACAAAAGTGTATAAAGACAACTAATAATCATAATTAGAGATCTAATGTTTTCATCCACAAACATACAAAACCAAAAGAAATGTTATGATTACATTTTCTCCTTCACATTATTGCAATTGACAATGGATACAATACCATCATCTATTGTTTTGTATAAAGCTTGCCCAGCATCAGTAGCATTTTCAACATCTCTTCTGAGAGCACGGTTAGTTCGGTTAATGTGTTTAACTTTATCAGAGATGGAGGATATGGAGTAGTTGAGGTCAAAGATGTCCTGGTCAACCTTGGCTTGGAAGGATGCCATAGATGTAGCAATCCCATGACAAGGGAGACAAGCTCAATGAACTCAGCAGAAGGAGGACCAACAGAAGGAATGGATGAAGATGCAACAGAAGACAGATTAGGATTGATGGTCCTAGGAAGAGGTGGTTCAGAAAAATCAATATCAATGGGAATGTGAGAGTTGGCACGTTCAGAAAGATGAATTCTACTAGAGAAAGGTGGAGCAGAGGAGGGAGAGGTCAAAGTGCTACGATAGGTAGTCCAAACACCATCAACTTTGGAAATGCCCATTTGTTTCAGAGAGGATTGGCAATACAGGTCATGCTTGAAAAAAGGAATACCCCTTTCAAATGATAGATCAACACCAAAGAAATGAAAAGCTTTAGTTAAAAACATGGCATGAGAAAGGGATGAGTTGGACTTGGAATGAGATTGCAACATGTCAGAAATAAAAAGAAAACCAAGATCAAGTGGTTTCTTTTCAAGAATACACCACATCATACAGATTTGCATGAGTGTGACATTACCAAATTTTTCTAACTGGGGTAGAAAAATATGATTAGCCATATGGTGTAGAATACGCATCTCGGGCTTCAAAGAGTTGGCTTCTAGGGGTTTAGAGGGATCAACATCCTCAATACTAAGAATTTCATTCAAAATCCTAGGAGTCAATTTAATTTATATACCATTCACCCAAGTGGTGATGGCGTTGTCAGGAGTGGTGGAGTTCTGGAAATGGGCATAAAAAAGCTTGACTAAAGTTAGGTAATGAGGGTCACGGGTTTGAAGTAGATTTACCCAACCAAATTTTGAGAACCATTCAGTAAATTCCATTTCAATCGAATCAAAAAATTAAAAATCAATAGAACGACCGAGGATTACTTTTCGATTCACGAAACATTGGAAGTACAAGTTCTTGTACGTGGAGAACTGAAACTTCAAAGAGGAGTCCATCGTCGTGTCCGCCGATGGTGTCGTCGTCGTCACTATCTCCTTCGATTTCTTCTTCTTTTGTGCCCTAGGGCTCAACGGCCCTTCATCTGGCCTCTTGCTGCCTTTCCCCATTGTTCTTGCCGTCATCGCAAATGAGGGGAGGATCGGTGGTGATAAAGGGAAAATGAGGGGTCGACTCAAGGTTTCGAAGAGAAAGAAGGTGAAAAGACGCGGGAGACGAACAATTTTGAAGCGAATGAGTCGAAACGATGCGTCAAAAGAGGAACAAGTGCCTTTATATAGGCTTAAGATTTGTGTCAGCACAAAGTGCATTTGAGTCGACACTTTTCTTCGTGAAAAATGGGTGTCCAAGGGAAAAAAATTGTGTTAACACTCTTTACTCTGGTGTCGACACTTTCAGTCCGTTGAGTCGATACGATCAAGAATTGGGTCGACCCAAATATACCGAGAGCAAGATATCAAAAATGAGTCGACACTATATAGGTTGAGTCGACACTTTTTATCAAATGTGTCGATACCATATAGATTGAGTCAACTCTGCACAAATGTGTCAACCCTTTTCAACAATGAGTCGACACTTTTCACACATCAAACTAAAGTATGAAAATCATTCAAAATATATTGAACAAGCATGGTTAGTATGGCATATAATCATCAATTTGGAGCATATAGCATACCAAGTTCTCTTCTGATTTAACATAATCTTTCTTCATTTAAAGGTTTGGTGAATATATCAACAAGTTGGTAGTCCGTGCCTACAAATTCAAGTTCAATATTACCCTTTTGTACATGATCTCTAATGAAATGATGTCTAATCTCGATATACTTTGTTCTAGAGTGTTGTATAGGATTCTTGGATATGTTAATGGCACTAGTGTTATCACATTTAATGGGAATATGATTTAAACAAATACCATAGTCTTCTAGTTGTTGTTTCATCCAAAGAACTTGTGCACAACAGCTACCAGCGGCAATGTACTCAACCTCAGCTGTAGATAAGGTTATTGAGTTCTATTTCTTGCTAAACCATGATATTAATGAGTGTCCTAGGAATTGACATGTTCCACTAGTACTCTTCTTATCAACTTTACAACCGGCAAAGTCTGCATCAGAATAACCAAATAACTCAAAAGATATTCCTCTAGGATAGAATAATCCTAGGTTTTATGTACCTAATGGGTATCTAAAGATGTGCTTAATGACAGTCACATGCGATTCTTTAGGATTAGGCTGAAATCGAGCGCACATGCATACACACTAAACATGATATCTGGTCTACTAGTAGTAAGGTAAAGTAGGGATCCAATCATACTTCTATATCGCTTTTTCTTTACTGCCTTACCATTTTTATTCTTGTCAAGCTTTGTTGAATGACACATTGGGATTTCCATAGGTTTTGCCTTTTGCATATCAAACCTCTGCAACAAATCTCTTGTGTAATTGGATTGGTTGATGAAAATTTCATCATGTGTTTGCTTGATTTGAAGTCCAAGAAAATAATTGAACTCACCCATCATGCTCATCTCAAATTCTCCCTGCATGCATTTAGTAAAGTCCTTGTAAAGAGATTCATTAGTTGACCTAAAGATAATATCATCTACATATATTTGGACAACTAACATATCTTTTTCTTGAGACTTGATAAAAAGAGTGGTATCAATTTTTCTTCTTGAAAACTCATTTTCAATCAAAAATTTGCTAAGCCTTTCATACCAAGCTTTTGGTGCTTACTTCAAATCATAGAGAGTTTTGGTAAGTTTGTAAACATGGTTTAAAAAATCAAGATTTTCAAAATCAGGTGGTTGTTTCACAAAAACTTCATATGAGATAAAACCATTTAAAAAGGAACTTTTGCGTCCATTTGATAGAGTTTGAAGTTTTTAAAGCATGAAAAAGTAAGCAACATCCTAATAGCTTCAAGCCTAGCCACATGTGCAAAAATCTTATCAAAATTGATACCTTATTCTTGATTGTAATCTTGGACTACCAATCGAACTTTGTTCCTAAGAACTACTCCATTCTCATCTATTTTATTTCTAAAAACCCATTTTGTACCAATGATGGAGTGTTCCTTAGGTCTTGGGACTAAAGTCTAAACTTTGTTTCTTTTAAATTAGTTTAACTCTTCTTGCATAGCCATGGTCCAAAACTCATCATTTTCAGTTTTCTCAAAATGTTTTGATTCAGTCTGGAAAAGGAACGCTAATTTACCACAAACATTATGTAGAGAGAATCAAATTTTGATACCTTGAGATGGGTCACCAATGATCAAGTCTTTTGGATGACCTTGAGCATACCTCCATTCTTTAGACAAATATGGATTTTCTTGATTTAAAGTACCAACAGCCTGCTGGACTTCATTTTGTTGCTTATTTGTAGCTTCTTCATGATTTGGTTATTCTTGGTCCTTGATAAAGATGTCCTCAACACCCTTTTCAATGTCAACTAAGTTGTCATCTCAAAAAATTTTAAAAGAATCAAGGTTAGCTTCATCAAAAATAACATGTATAATAAACTCTTCAACAATTAGAGTTCTTTTGTTGAAAAATCTATAGGCTTTACTAGATAAAGAATAACCTAAGAAAATACCTTTATTAGATTTTACATCGAACTTATCCAAAAGTTTTTGTTGTTATTCAAAACAAAACATTTGCACCTAAAGGCACGATAATAATTGATGTTAGATTTTCTTCCATTCCATAACTCATATGGGGTTTTTTTTAGAGAAGCTCGAATCATGAATCTGTTTATAATAAAACAAGCTGTGCTTACAGCCTCGGCCCAAAAGTATGTTGATAGATTGTTCTCACAAAGCATGGTTCTAGCCATTTCTTTCAAAATCCTATTCTTCTTTTCAACAACTCTATTTTGTTGAGAGGTTCTAGGAACAAAGAAGTTATGGTCTATACCACTTTCGTTACAAAAATTTTTAAAATCTTTGTTTTTAAATTCTCTACCATGATCACTTCTGATACTTGTAATTTGAAAATCTTTTTCATTTTGATTTCTCCGAGACAGTTTTACAAAAGAGGCAAATGCTTCATTCTTACGAGTTAAAAAAAGCACCCAAGTATATCTAAAAAAATCATCAACAACAACAAAAGCATTTCACTTGCCTCCAAGGCTAAGAATCCTTGTTGGACCAAACAAGTCCATGTGTAATAGTTGTATGGGCCTAGAAATAGAAATCACATTTTTAGATTGAAAAAAACTTTTAACTTATTTGCCTTGTTAACATGCATCACAAATTTTATCTTTTTCAAATTTTATTTGAGGTAAACCAATCACCAATTCTTTTTTCAAAATTCTTAAAATCAAGTTCATGTGTACACGTTCAGGTCTTCTATGCTACAACCAACTATCGTCATTCAAGGCGGCTTAGCTCTTGGTGTTATTTTTTGAAAGATTATTTAGAATGAAAGTGTAAATATTTTTATATCTATGACCTTAAAAAAAAACTTTATTGTTAATTGAGTCTTCAATAATACACTTAGCATGATCAAAGACAACCTTGTGGCCTTTGTCACAAAGTTGGCTTATGCTAAGAAAGTTATATTTCAAACCATCAACAAGCAAAATATTTTCAATAAAAGGGGAAGAAATTTTACCAATTCAACCAATTCCTATGAATTTGCCCTTATTATTGTCACCAAATGTCATAAATCGACCATCTTTAAAGAGAATCAAGATACCGCATATCCTCGTTGAATGAGGACTTGAGGCATACCTGCAAAGAGAATCAAGATTTGAATTTTGGTACCCAAACTTCCTTGGGTCCTTTGGTGTTAGTTTCATGTGGGTGTGTTCCCTTTGGAACCTAAACCCTCTCAATAGGTAAATCAAAAAATTTTCTATGTGGACAATATGTGACAATGTGTCCATGCTCATCAATGAAAGAAAATTGCATTGGAGTGATTTGAGGATACTTTAACAAAGATATTGCCCAAAAATACATGGATTGAGGATACATGTGGGTGTCTTCCTTGGTTGGTATCCAATCCCAACTTTGTCAAAAATACATTTATGCATTCCCAAGAAGTTTATCCAAATTGTCTTTTCCAAGTGTAAACTTATACACTATTTTTGTAAGATCATCAACTTTTTCTTTTAAAACTTGGATTTCATCTTTCAAAGACAAAATCTATTTTGATAGCAAAAGATTTTCATCTTTTAAACTCTCAATTTCACAAGATGAGAAAAGAACTAACTTTTTTAAGAATTGAATTCTTAGCATCTATTTTTCTTAATTCATCATGCAAATCTTCAAATGCAATTTGTAATTCTACTAAAGAGAAAGGGTCATTTGATACTTCATCATTTTCTTTGGCCATGAGACAAAGGTTAACAACTTTATTTTCTTTTTTTCATCATCGGAGCTACTATCATCACTTTCACCCCATGCCGCCAACATTGTTTTCTTGGATCATTTCTTGAAGTGTTTCTTGAGTTGAGGCTACTCGGCTTTCACATGTTCGGACTTCTTGCATTCGTAGCATATGATCTCTTCTTTCTTGTGATCATTTTTTAACTTGCTAGATTCACCCTTGAACTTGTTGAGCTCTCTTTTATGTCCATCTCTCTTAAAGAATCTCCTTCCTCCTTATTTCTTATTTCTAAGAAACTTTTTAAACTTTCTTGTGATGAGGTTCATGTCTTTATTTTCATCACTAGAGGAGTCTTCGTCAGATTTTTTATCAGGGATGGACAATTTGAATGCTATTCCCTTCTTCTTTTTGTTCTCATCTTCATTATCTATCTTGATGTTCATCTCATGAGTCATGAGAGATCCAATGAGCTCTTCTAAGCTAAGTATATTGAGATCCTTGACTTCTTGAATAGCGGTGATTTTTGCTTCCCAACTTTTAGGCATGCACTTATAGATCTTTCTCACCATCTCTGCATTATAGTAGATCTTTCCAAGAGATTTTAATCCATTTATGATGTCAGCAAATCTAGTAAACATTTCATAAATAGTTTCATCATGCTTCATCTTAAACAACTTATAATTATGAACTAGCATACTTATCTTAGATTCTTTGATTTGGTTAGTTCTCTCATGTGTAATCTCAAATCTATTCCAAATTTCCTTGGCGGTGTCACGGGTGGAGATCCTATTAAACTCGATGGGCTCAAGAGAGCAATACAAGAGATTTATAACCTTGGCATTCTTTTGAATCTCCCTTATGTCACCTTCGGTCCATTCACTTTCAGGTTTAGAGACGATTACCCCTTCTACGGCCTTGGTATGTCTTTTGCGTCCATTCATGATAACCCTCCATAGGTTATAGTCTATGGCTTGGAAGCAAATTCTTATTCTAGCCTTCTAATAATTATAATTTGTTCCATTGAACAAAGGGGGTCTGTTGGTGAACTGACCTTCAGATTGAATAGGTCGAATGCTAGTAGTTGCCATAAAAACTCTTAGACGGTTAAGTAAAAAATAAGAGCCCAATCTCTGATACCAATTGTTAGTCCTAGGTTATAACCCAAGAGGGGGTTGAATTGGATTTTAAAAACAATAATAATAATTTTTAAAAAAAATTTCAATACTTTTTAATTTCACAAGCAAATATAGCAAGTATATCAAGAACTAAAGAAATAAGAAAATTAAAGAGGTAAGGAAGAGAGAAAACGAACTGGACACCAAGATTTATAGTGGTTCGACATAAATTTCTGCATCCTTCTGACCCACACAGCGGTGTCGACTCAAAATTATTGGTGTCGACTCTTTTAATACTTCAGCTTTCCAAGAGAACCTTTTGGTGTTGACTCAAGTTATTTTTGGTGTCGACTCCTTTAGTTTGGGAGGTTACTAGAATTATAGGGTCGACTCCTTTTTTATTTTGTGTCGACTCACAAAATTACAAGGAGTCTTGGTTGTTTTGTGTCGACTCATCTTCGTTGTGGTGTCGACTCAAAAATCTGTTGGAAGTCTTGGTTGTTTTGTATCGACTCATCTTCGTTTTGGTGTGGACTCAAAATACCCGAGTGACTTAAGCCCTGAAGGACTGGTGTCGACTCAAAATCTATTTGGGTTGACTCATCTAGTTGCAGTTAGTCTCAGTTCTTTTAGGTCGACTCAAAGTCTTCTAGTGTCGACTCATTTAAGAGTTCCTGAAACATCTTAGACAAAACAAGTTAAGGTGTCGACTTAATTGCTCAAAGGTGTTAACAGACTTGAAAATATCAAGAATTCCTTCCCTTAAGGTGTCGACTCAAATACTAATCTGGGTCGACACAAAATATTATTTCTCAAGAATATTTAAGTATCAACCTATTTGAAAACTGAGTCAGCTCAGAAGGTTAAATGTGTCAACTCATCTGTCATTTTGCACCAACACTACCTTTTTAAAAATATTAAACAATATCTTTTTAAATCAATTTTACTTAGAAAATAAATTATTAAAAACAT
>JAULJZ010048418.1:0-36413 GCA_032270985.1 Heliamphora pulchella
CAAATATCTAAAGTAACAGCTTCTACTTAATGGCTTGGATTCCGTTCATCTACTAACTTGACCGTCGGAGGGGCGTCCGGCAGTCTGTAGCCGGCTAGTTCACGTGCATTCATTTTTGCAAGGGCTGCTTCATCAGCAAGATCGATCAGGCTGGATCCACTTCAATAAATTCAATCTACGGGCGTTCTCCGTACAGTGAATGATGATTTCATTTTTCAAATTTACATTAGGGCATTTTAACAAATCAAAGGTAAAAAAAAAAAATTACAGATAATGACTATTTCAATTTAACTTTCATTTCATTAACCAAACATTACCTAATTGGCACCCCATAAAATACTAAATACAACATCCGTAGACCACATTATATAAACCGTTCAAATTGAGGGAGGGAATCTTTGGAGCAACCAATAATCAGTGTTTTAACAAAATTGAAAATCATACGAGTTTGAGAAGAATTATTCGTCGGACACTTCACCAGGGGCGACTCTGTACGTATACTAATGGGTCAATTGACCCATTAACAGAATAATTTTTTTTTTGTTTTTATAGTAATTATTTTATTATTTACAATTTACCTCACTAAAAAATTAATTAATCCCAAAATAAATAGAAACACTATAATTATTTCCAAATCTATTTCACTAGTTTAATCTTCATGAAAGAGCTACTAAAAATGGACGCATTTTTTATCAGTAATCCAACTAGACTAATAAAACACATATGCAGGATATATAAATATTCATATTTATAGGTGCATTTTGTACTCTTTCTCACAACCTTCTATATTTTTCAATTATTTGCAAATTTCTCTCTTTCTCTCATTTTTCTTCAGTCCCTCTCTTGCTCTAACTAAAACTCAGCCAAAGTTAATTGTCCATTTTGCGTAGTACATTCAAATGCTCAAAATCATTGGCTATTTTGTTTCAAATCATTGCCGGTTTTTCTTCAATATTCGTCAATCTACCATCGATTTTGCTTCAAGACATTTTATTTTTGTTGAGATTAGATTATTTTACATTTATAAATTAGTGATGATTTTAAACTTACCATTCAAATGAAGTGTTTTTTTATAGACAACTAAAAAAATAAGAATGAATATCGGAAGTAATTATTTAATGATTTCAAATATGAAATATTATCGAATACAATTATAAAAGTTTATGTATTTATATTTTTATGTCAAAACATGATTATAAATATACTACTTCCATTGAAGGAAAAATGCATGCTCCTGCAACTATTAAGGCCGAATGAGTGTCGAATCTTGGTCCAATTGGTTCGATAGCCCAGCACAGCACCTTAATTTATTCTACTTATTAGTTGAGAAAAAATAATTTTTGATATGATAACAATAGTTAAATTAATTATTATTTAGTATAGAAATTATTATTCTGCAAAATAAGTTTTATGTTTATGAATGGCCCCATTCACAAAAATTATTAGAGTGGCCACTGAGTGATCTTGGCATATGAACTCTCACTTGATTAAGCGGCCTAATTATAGTGAAAAATCACCATAATACCAATAGAAATAATCTAACATGACTTATAGAGATGACAATTTTTTTCATCATGTTCCGTCCATGCATCTTCTTGCACTAAATTTTACAAATTTTTTCCATCCGGATAAAAAGTGAATTGGGAACCATATTTATTTTCTCGGCCCGATTTTCTCACCCAATCCCCGATAATATAAATTAAATATTTTTATTTATAAATACATATTTGATGTATAAGATTTTTTAAATATAATCCAACTAAAATACAAAAATATTACATTTATATATAATTTTATGCCCTGTTTTTAATATTTCGTTATTTTAATTCTAATTGTTCATTAATGATTATTTTTCATTTACAATATCCCATTAACATTCCTAAATGTCCAAACGGATAGTGATAGAGAGAGACCTGATTTCTGAGAGGAATTGTATGGTTATGATCGCCACCGGCACAAACGTCAGCAAGACTTTCAGCGTGATCTTCAAGATTGAGAAGACCGTCCGCCTCGGCGAGGATGGATTCCTCATCGATCGTTTTCTGAGTTCGAATATCCCCGCCGAATTTTTCATCCTTTCTGAAAAGCTCTTCAAGAGCCAATTCCGACTGGCTTCGCTTCATGTCACCGCCGCCGAAGATCGTTGCCTTCCCCACTGATTTCTGATCCATTTTATACCACCGCTTCCGATACAAATTTTGCTTCCTTAGCCTGTTAGACAGAGAAGAAAGAGAGAAAAAAAAGAAGGGGGTGGGAGGTGTGTTCTAAAGTGGTTGGTAGATTACACGCAAAAAGTTAAAAGAGAGAGAGAGAGAGAACCCAAAGTAGTTTTCAGTGAAAGGAAAAGTCATGCGGACTTTGAATTGAAACCACACATCGTGGTTGGGGTTGGGTATTTGAGATTTACCAGAATATCCCCAGCATCACCTTTTATGAAATTCCATAGGTTTGCAATTAGGAATTGCAACGTTGTGGGAATAGGAGCGAATGTGATATGCCGTCGATGTAGGAAGCGTATCGGTATAAGATCGTTAGTACTGAAATTTAGAAACCGGCTTCGGTTTGCCGGTTTAGAGATATATTAGATCGTATGCTCACATGTTGGGTTTTTGTCTTTAATTTCTAGAGTTGAAAGGAAAAAGAAAATTTATCACCAAGAAAGACTGATTGAGCGGTTTATAAAAAAATCCAAAACAATAAAAGACTGATCGATCGGTCGGTCGAAGGGACCAATTGAGCAGTCTGTTCAGGACGACACGTTTTAACCCTAATTTTTTGTTTTCCTTGAAACATTTATAAAAGGGGTTATGTTTATAAGACCCTAAGAGTTGAGATATTTATTAGAGAGGTTTAGATTTGGAGGTTAGAAAAATTATAGAGTTAGAGAGATGCTTAGTTTGAGGTCATATGCAAAGAGAACAAGAAAGCGAGTTTCTTGTAATCTTTATTACATATAATGGATTATTTCTCCTCGTCCGTAGATGTAGGCAGTCAGCTGAACCACGTATATTCTTGATTCTTATGATTGTTCTTGTTCTTTTTTTTTTTGTGGATGAAGCCTACTAGGGTATCTGCAGTGCAAACCAGTTTTGGGGATTTGTGTGTTCAAGTTACAGCAAGTAGTATCAAAGCTTCTGGTTAAATTCTTCATCAGTTAATTGCAATTGAGATTATGAACATCAGGTATGAAGTGAGAAGTTTACCGACAATAATAACTTTTTCGCGTGGTAGCAACGCATGAAGGATTTGTTGATCTGGTAAAGGGTCTCCAAGGCGTTACTCGGCAAGGCAAAGAAACCAGAGATGATGACCAACAACGATTGGGAGGAACTTGATGCCAAGACTGCTAATTTGGTTCGGTTGAATATGAAAATTAATGTTATTCATAACGTGATTGCTGTGAAGACAACACTGAGATCAAACAAAAGCTGGAAGGCCTCTACATAAAAGAAATAGCTAACAAGTTATACGCGAAGAAACAACTTAATGAACTATAGATGAGAGAAGGTACAAATCTATCAGAACATCTCAACGTATACAATATGTTCATCACACAACTATCTGGGTTTAGAGTAAAAGTTGATGATGATGATAAGGCGATAGTCCTATTAGCATTGCTTTTGACATCCTATGATCATTTGGTGACAACGATGATGTACGAAAATGATACTCTAGAACTTGAAGTGTTCACTAGTACACTTTTGTCAAATGAGAAGATGAAAAGGGATGTTGAATTAGATGCAGATGGATTATTTGTGGCTAGGTCTGAGTCAAGCTAGGGGATGAGTAAGTCTAGAGCAGGGTTCCAACAGAGAAAGATCTCTGTCTAAGATACGTGCAAAGAAGGATGTAGAGTGCTTATTCTGCATGCCACAAAACTAGTCATTACAAGAACCAATCCCAAGAATTAAATAAGCATATGGAGGAGAAGAAGAAAGGAAAAAATGTCTACAGAGTCTATCAGTTTTGCCGAGTAGTCATCAAAAAGTGAGGTAGACGGATACTTTCAGTTTCTTTCAGTTTTAATTTTCTGTCAAACTCATGGATACTGGATTTTGGATACTCTTACTATATGTGTCTAACAAAAGAGTGGTTTGATACGTATAAGCCTTACAATGGCGGTATGGTCCTAATGGAGAATGACGCAGTTTGCCAAGCTATTAGAATGAGTATAGTGAAGATCAAGATGTTTGATGGTGTTCTAAGAGTTTTGGAGAATGTCACACATATTCCAAGGGTGAAGAAAAATCTGATTTTTTTAGGAACATTGGACTTTTTGGGTTGCAGGTACACAACAAAAGATGGAGCGATGAAGATTAGTAAATGCACTATGGTTATCATGAAGGGATAGAAAGTTGGAAATCTCTACAGATTTGTAGGGGACATAGTGGTAGCTGGAGTTACAACTATTATACAGGCAGAGTCTAGCACGAATGGCATAAAACTCTGGTAAATGCGGCTTGGTTAGCCTAACAAGTGTAGTAGATTAGTGCCTCACAAGAAGAGAGCAATAGTCGAGGTGGAGCTCGGGCAAAATTATTCACCTAGAAAATCAGGTGATGGTGGTTTAAATCAATAACAGTGGAAACAGTGCAGTGGAGATCTTTTATCTTGTAAGCAGCTCAGGCAGAGATAAGTGGCAAGTAGTAGTGTCAGAGAAGGTGGAGTCACCATAGAAGGTCGTTGATCGCAAGAAGGTCAAGTTCAAGCATGGTCTAGACTTAGTCTAAGTTCATTCAGGTTGATGACCATAGAGGGTGGAGCACCCATACCCGTGAATGGGGTGCAGGTTGAGGAGACTTACAGTTTCTCAAAATGGTTGAGTAATTCAAGCTAAGGTAGATATTGTTAGGTTTGTGTCTCAAATTTTTGGAGTTGAAAGGGAAAAGAAAATCTGTCACTAGGACAGACCGATCTAGCGGTCTGGGACTGATCGATTGGTTTGTAGAGAAACTGAGAGTGGTCAAAGATTGATCGATCGGGTGGAGGGACCGATGGAGCGGACTGTTCGGGACTACGCCTCTTAACCATAATTTTTTTTATTTTCCTTGAAACATATATAAAAGGGGTTATGTTTCAGAAACCCTAAGAGTTGTGGTATATACTAAAGGGGCTTAGATTTGGAGGCCAGAAAGAGTATAGAGAGGTAGAGAGATGCTCAGTTTAACGCCAGATACACAAAGTGAGAACGGGAGTTTCTTGTAATCCTTATTGCATATAGTGGATTATTTCTCCTCGCCCGTAGACGTAAGTAGTCACCCGAACCACGTATATTCTTGATTCTTGTGATTATTCTTGTTCTTTATTCTCTTTGTGTGGATTGAAGCCTACGAGAGATCCGATGCCAAAAATAGTTTTGGGGATTTGTGTGTTCAAATTCTAACATTACATTTATGGAGATGGGTTACGGGAATCATAGCCCATTATTCGAAGATAAAAAATAAATGGTGTTTGGAAGAATGGGATACGTTCATGAATGTCTTGAGCTGTGCTATATCTTAAGTCGTGCTGTGTCTTGAATTGTGTCAAGTCGTAGGCCATGTACCTCAAGTGAGTGTATGAACAAGAATGTGATGAACGAGAACATGAGTGAACGAAAATATAGTGTACGAGAACATTATGGTACCATGTAAAGTATGAGGTGATGGTGGATTACATAGATCATGCATTAGACCTTGAACTAAATTCAAAGGCCTGAAGTCATGGAATTCATGCCCTTGGCCTTTGGATGTCATTGTTTGATACCTAATATGACTATGAGAGTGTCACTGTGGCTGAAGGAACGCCTTTTGGTCAATAGAATTAGTTTGTGCTCATTAAGTAGGGTTAGGATAGTTCTCACGGCCAATTAAACTTAGTATTACACAGTTTAATTGACATTCATAAAATTATTTAAGGAATCATCATCATCATCATAAAGTTTATCATGCATACCTCATCCTGATACTTGGTGAATTTTTAGCATGCTGTTCTTTTAAATACTTGTATATAGTTCTGTTCTGCTGGTCGTCACTGCTCATGGCGTTTCATGCCAGGTTACGATGAACCTAAAGAATCAGCTGATACTTACTTTGAAGAATTTATGGAATCGTGGCTCACCTAAGCCTCCTCCGCTTTCTTTGGACTAACGGTTTTATTTTTTTTCTGTCTCTTTTGTCTCTGAAACACTTTTTACTTTTTTTTTTGCTTAAAGTGGTTTAATATTCGGTAATATGTTTAAAACTTTTTCATGTTTTTATTTGATCAAATGCTATGAATGGGTGGTTCATTTTTAATTTTTCCACAAATATAATCTTTTGTTACTATGGATGTTATCCGAAATTCAGGGAGTCACAGTTTGGTATCTGAGCCTAGGTTCAACCCTTATCTACGTGAGCGTTGGGTAGACTTTCAAACCTTAGATTTTTCTTAACGTAGAAGTATATGCTTCAATTCTAGATTCGAATTTTTTTGAACTCTAATTTATATCAAACTAACATTGTTCTTCTATTTCTTTGTAGAATGGATTTTTCTTCTTCCGATAGCTCGCATGGCAATTTGGATTCTTGAGGATGGTTCCTATATTGGGATGGCAAGGCTATACTACTTGATCCACCCATCCTCGATTGCTGCCTGGTACGACACAGGGAGATTGAAGTGGTTTGGAACATCTTAAAGCTTCAAGAGGAATACTCCTACAAATTCAGAGTGGATTAGAGGGCTATAGTCAAACGTAGGGCCACTAACCAATATCGGTAGGCCCAAAACGCTCTTAGAATGGTTCAAAATATTGCCAGCTACACTAGGTTGGAGGCAAAAGCTGCTGATTTGGAAGTAGATGTGTTGATCCTGTTGCGGTGCCAAAATCTTAAAGAAGTATCCTCAGCGAGCTCTACTGTCTAGCCCACCCCACCAGCCTCACACGTTGGAGGGATGACGTATACCAAAGTACTCCCATTAGCTTGTCTAAAATACACACCCGCTTTCCCTGAGTACACCCTGGCTCTATCGATGTACCGACCTTCCCTTCTCGAGAACACCCCAAACTTCCCCATTTATGTCCATGACTCCCCACCATCCCCTAGCTATGGCCTGACATCCCCTAGCTATACCCTAACACCATCAGTAGCCCTAGCACCCTGCAACGAGGAGGAGGATGAGGACCCCAACGAGCACTCTAACGAGTTAGAGTCCAGGGCTGGAAGTATTTTTGCTTTCTTTTTAGGGTTAGGGGGGACATAACTTGTGTTGTTATTTTGTTGTATCCTACTTGTGTTGCTTTTGTAAGACCTAATCGTACTATTTTTGTAAACCAACCATGTTGAATGCCTAATATTATGTGTTAAATGTCTACTTTTTTTAAGTTTGTGTGTAATGATAACATGATAGTATTTTTGCTTACTAAATTAACCTTCAACTTGATCAAACCTAACATTCAAATAATCCATATTAAAGATGAGTAGGCCACGAGGACGATTACATCTGAATCCTAAGCCCAACACTACTCACCCAAAATAAAGAGGTGATGGAAATCTAAACCACATCCTTAGGGCCATTGCAAAGGGCTTACTCACCTTATCGACGAAACAAACGCCATCAAGAGTTTGCAATGACTGAGCTACACTATTCTCTAACCGACCTTCAATCATTACGGGAGGGCCAAGCCTATAAGTGGTAGATAGTTTGCTTCACCAAACAAGAAGATGTTAGACACCATGTGTTGGAAAACGGAATCCCAAGAACCGATGACAATACATATAGATTATAAAAAGAAAAGAACCTAATAAAAAACCTAGATCAACAGAATAAGGATTGTACCTTGGAGATCTCTCTGATTTGATCTCATCTCAACACTCAATCAGAAAATTGCTTGATGGATGCACACGAACAAGTAACTGATTACACCTCAAGTTTTCTGTCGTATTTTCGTATTCCTGATCATGAACCGAGTGTGGATTGTAAATTCGTGACCTAAACTGTAGCTCGGTTGCACCTTCTTTTTGTTTCTCACCAGAGTACAAAGAATCATAGCTGCTAAGAGGTTTAGTTGCATATAAATAGGTTACGGTAGAGACCTGAAAAGTAAATAATATTTGGACTCCTTATACAATTAGAAATACATAATTCAATCCGAATTAAATTCATAATTCCATAAATTACAATGTGCATTACTCTAATAATTATAATTGCACTCCCGATCTTATATTAAAAAATAATTTCAAACTCCATGTTATTAAATTCTTATTTATCTTCCTACATTAAGATCACAAATATCTGTCAATTAAATTAAATTACTGATAATTTTATTTATCGATCACTTATATTTTTTTTTAAGAATTTGCTTGCAAGGTTTAAGGGGGAATTATCATATTCTTTACTATGACATGAATTTCGTTAATAATTAATATTTATCATACACATAATACCGCTATCTAATTCACCAATTTTATTGATTTATAAAAGATCTCACTCTTTTATGAATTAAAAAAACAAACAATAAATGTGTGTGCATATTATTATTTTAGGAATAAGAGTATAAGCACTTATAATAACCATGATGTATTAATTATTTAATACAATCATTATAAAAAATAATTATCTCATCACGGTCCTGTTCAATACACACGAAGTATACGAATATAGTGAGTTAGAATTATACAATTTTCCATAATCAAGACAGTCCTTTTGAGACATCGTGCTACAGTTTTACCGATGGTGTGTCTAGTTTCATCTAAGACTATGAATAACAATCTTATATTCTACAAGTATCGATAATTTAATCTTTTATGTGTAAGTCTAACTCTATACATTAGATCATCTATTATGTAGAATAAAAGACACGTATACATAATATAAAATTAATAATGCTATGCAAATATTGCTCATACAGATTTTTATTAAAATGAAATAACAAATTTTATTAATGAATAAAATAAATATCAAAATTCATTACATAAAAGTATGACTTTTAGTATATATCCATAATAATCTCCCACTTAGACTTAAAGCTATGCTGCCATGCATATTACATCCATCCCATCTATGTGACTATCAAAAATCTTGACCGGTAAGCTCATTATAAAAAGGTCTACAAGATTATTTGTCAATGCAATCTTAGTCACTACTACATCACCTTTGTGCACGATTTCTCATATCAGATGATACATACGCTTGATGTGTTTTTACTTCTTGTGGGTCCTAGGTTTCTTCAAGTTAGCAATTGCACCGCTATTATCACAGTTAAGTATGATAGCTAATTGTACTAAAGGTACTAGATCTCCATTCAATAAAAAGTTTCTTAGCCAAACGACCTCCTTTGCTACCTCGAAGGTTGGCACATATTCGGCCTCCATGGTGGAATCAACAATACATGACTATTTGATACTCCTCCAACTTATGGTTCACCTCCTAAGGTAAACATATATCTCGAGATTTAACTTTATGAATTTTTTATTTGACTGAAAATTCGAGTCTGTATACTCTAAGGGTATTAGACTATCTTCCTAGTAAACCAATACATAACCTATAGTTCTTTTCAAGTACTTGAGCATATGTTTTACGTTTATACTGATTATATTCCATTTGTGACGCTTTGATTTTCAAAGACATCTTATGTTTTAAAAAAAAATCCTTTAATTAATTTTGGAAAAATAACTCATAATTTTTTTAAATATTCAAACTAATTCAAATAGATAAGTTAAGGAGAAGTGAATTTCATCATTTGCATCCAAAGGAATTCCCAAAAATATTACAATCCAGAATTTTTTTCCAAAGGCTTGGAAGTTACGTTTACGTTTACAATTCAAATTTAATTACAAAAGTCTCTCAGGATTTCTACAGGAGGTTTTGCGCCGATATTTAGCCAAGGTTCTACTTCGTCTTCAAGCACTGTATCCTTTTTATATTCTTCTTCACCTAGCATAAGACGCCATGAGCTGCGATGCCTAGTAAGAACAATCAAAACCCTATTAACCTACCCTTAACACACATAACTCTGATAACACAAGTAGGCATTTAACAAGAGATAGGCAGTTATAATCATAAAATTAAACTCGTTAAAGTTTCAACATAAGTTTACAAGTGTTCTTCACTCGAGTTTCCAAAGAAAAGGTTTCCCGAGTCTCACCAAGAGAACCTATCCCAAGACCTTGCCACGTTACCATCACATGCACTCACCTCCTTGATACTATTACGTTCCCATCCACTATGTTCCTATAGACACCCCAATTTGACCAAGCCGAATCTAAGGCACCTGTCTCGAATGCACTCCAATGAAGAAAATATGAGAATATGCTCAAAGATACTTCCAAGCAAGCAAAATCATGAATTTGATTCAAAACCCAAGAAAGCCACAAAAAAACCTTCAGGCCGTGACATTCATATATTCACGGTTGCCACTTTTTGAAAACTTTAGAACATGCCGTGACTTCTTTGGTCACGGCCGCAATGTTTTGAGCCTAGCCATGACTTTTGAAAGTCGTGGCTGTCCTTTACATTGCCATAAAGATAGCGTCCGGTACTGTACAAAAGTAAAAAGATAGCGGCCATCACTTTTACACCTTTTTGGACAGGTGGTAGTATTCCAGAGGAGGTTTGTGTTGCCCACCTTGCCTATAAATAGATGTCGTTTTTCACAAGAACAAGAAAAGAAAGAACCTGGAGGTCCAAACTCTACCAAAATATTCTCCCACTTGATAGTCTGATATCCATTCCATACTTTTTGGGCCTTGTTCGAGGTCTTGCTTGCATTGAGAGAGTTTGTAGAGCCATATTGGCTTGGAGATAGCCTATTCTCACACTAAAGGAGCCATTCGAGGTAACATTAGGAACCCACGACTCTTCTACGAACCCTCATTTTCTTCCCCCAAAGGTGTTATGGATAAGGTTTCTCTTTGTTTTCATTGTTTATTTGTCATTTATTTCAATCCAAGCATTGTTCATTCAAGTTTTCCTTATAAATAGTGTATTCGTAACTTTCTATTTTGTATTTAACAGTTATTTCTATTTCGTTTTGACGCTCACAAGCACACTGAGCACATCAAAAACATTTTGAGGTTCTAGAAATATGACGGCCGTAATCTTTCATTGTCACGCCCACGTATTTTGTTAAACCTACAGTCACGGTCGTGACCTTTTTGCACATGTTCGACACCTTTTTGTCTTCTTTTTTCACAGCCGCGATATGCTGTTGTCACAGCCGTAGTATTTATATAAGGTTAAAAACATGAAAACTCTCCTTAAAAACTCCCTATTATTTGTTTATTTCAAGGGTTTCCTTCCCTTTTCTCATTTTATTTTGCTTTCCCCCTTTTTGTACTTCAGTTCATGTTCTTGTTGGGTAATGAGTGATAGATCTTGCCTAGATCAAATGGGTCGCGGTCTCCATTCTGTACACCCCATTCTTCTGTATGTTCTGTAGTTATAAAATGATGACAATCGTGACCTTACAATGTTACGGCCGTGTGTTTTATTGAACTCACAGTAACGATCGTCAGTTATTTTTCAATGATCGTAGCTTTTATTTCCATGTTTGTCACGGGCGTCATATCCTCTTGTTACGACCGTGAGGTTTTGTGATGCTAGTGACTTGAAAAATGTGTTTCAAGCATTCTGTTATTCATTTCAATGATCTGTGTGTCTTATTTTGAGATATTTCTTGTATAGAGGATGAAAGATGGTAGATCTAACCTAGAATAAATGGGTTATGGTCTCTGTCCTACATGTCCTATCCATTTAAGTCTGTCCTAGACCTTGTATGATAATTATACCCTTTCTGGATCCTTAAAAAACCTTGACTGCAACTTTTATTTGTCACGGCCCTGATCGATTTCATTCTGTTTATCGCGGTATCCCTATATTTGTCACGGTCGCAGGTTTTATGACTTATTTTGTCACGATCACAACATTTGTTGCTACAGTCGTGAGTTTTATGTATATCCAGTAGCTCAAAATTGGTGTGCAAATCTTTTTTGTTTATTCTGTATAGCCTGTTCATAGCATGATAGGGACATAAATATTGTTGTATGACCTTAAGATTGTAGTTAATATTTTTTTTCTCTGCTTGATTTTCTTTGAACTCTCTTTAATCTCCCATTCTGTATATGTTACCTTTAAAAAGTTTACAACAAGAACCAATATTGACAAAGTGGAGGCCAACCTCGCAGTTAGGCGAAAAGGGTGCCTAACACCTTCCCTTTTCATACCTTAGCCCCCGAACTCTCTTTTTTTCTGTGTTGGATCAAGCGCTTACCATTTCACCAAAATCTGTAAGTAGAGGTGAAAGCGTAACTTTATTTCCTTAAAGGATCCAAAGCTAAACTCCACAAGTCGACTGTAACTTGGCCTTTACCCGGGGCCTCCGCCACGGTAAGATGCTGACCTAAACTCTGGATAACAATCCCCCCAGCACCTGCCCACAAAACCCACAAACAGCATGCCTTACTCTGGATAATCAAACCTATGACCTCGCTCTGATACCAATTGTTGAATCAAACACTTACCATCTCACCAAAACCCGCAGGTAGTGGTGAGGGCGCAATTTTATTTCCTTAAAGTGTCCAGCATCAAGCGCCACAAGTCGACTGTGACTCGGCCTTTACCCGAGGCCTCTGCAACAGTAGGATGCTGGCCCAAACCCTAGCCAATACTCTGGTGATATTTTTTTTTAAAAAAAAAGACGCACAGCCTTCTTTTTTTTTTTGGATTTTCTCTCAAAAAC
Source organism: Heliamphora pulchella (assembly GCA_032270985.1). Classification (NCBI taxonomy): domain Eukaryota; kingdom Viridiplantae; phylum Streptophyta; class Magnoliopsida; order Ericales; family Sarraceniaceae; genus Heliamphora; species Heliamphora pulchella. The sequence goes on from JAULJZ010048418.1 coordinate 12,698, forward strand.
TAAGTGGTGACTCAATTTTTTTAAAAAAGGGCGCTCGGATACCTTGGATTTTCTTGTTTTGAAAAGAAAAGAATATTTTTCTAAAAACAATAGATATTCGATGCACCCCTCCTCAAATAAAACATTTTGTAGTTTTTCTGGCGACTCCGCTGAGGACTGATTTTTTCAAAAAAGTCATAAGAGGGCTTAAGTTGAAATGTTAATGATTCTTGTTGTAAACTTTTCATCAGTAATCACATTTGTAATTTTCAGATTTGTGCATTTGGTTCTCAAACTCCTACTCCGCTTGCCCGATACCCTGGTTAGTTTGCTGTCTCGAGGCAATGTCGGGGAAGCTCGTAAGATTTCTGGCCACATGCTCCTATAGTGTGGCAAAAAGACTTATTGCGTACTGTTTGACCATGCTTTGCACCATTCCTGGAAGTAAGAGGTATATTCTTAACTCTATTCAGAAGGTACACTAAGTGCAAACCTACTAGACTTCTCATATGCATATAGTTTCTTAGAACCCATTCTTTTAGGATCAATAAATCTCTTAGGGTTATGTGATTTTTCTTTTTATGGATGCTTTTATTTGTATAGTTAGCACCTCGATTAGGTTTAGTTTTTGCCATCCCGATCTGATATTGAGAGTGAGTTGTTTCGAATTTAGGCCCGGCTAACGAGTCCTTCGATTTATGTGAATCTTTTCAATTCAGGGACCTGGAATAATACCTCTGTGTAGAGAAAAATCTATACGCACTTAGGCCCATTCTCTGAGCGGAAGACTCAGACGTGTGGATCAATTGAGACTACCGATGGTAGACCCAAAATTGACTATGGCGGACAGTTGAGGGAGTCAGCACTACATTGACCAATCAGGCTCAGATCCAGACTCAGTGTCAGGCTCAAATCCTGGCTTTGCTAACTCAGGTGGCGGACCCTAACGTAATTGTTCCAAATGACCAAGAGGATGGAATAGGAGATAATATCTGAGATGATAATGTGGGATCCGGGGAAGCGCAATAAGCAGTTGCATAGCTCGTCTAGCCAAGAATCCTAGAAATTCTAGCCACGAAGGAGTCGATCTTATCTGATAAGGTTGATAAACTAGAAAAGATTTTGAGAAAAGCCCAAGAAGTTGAGGTCTACATGTTAGATGTCAAGGGACTCTATCTATTCCCCGATGCTAAGCTTCTCGAGAAGTTTTAGATCCCCAACATGGAGAAATTTGATGAAATCAGAGATCCGAGGATCCATCTGAGGATGTATGTGGGAACTCTATCACCAATGGGTATCAGTAACTAGTTGAAAGCTCAACTCTTTTAGCGATCTTTGTCAGGAGTCGCTCAGAAATAGTTTCTATTTTTGGATGCTGCTAAGATGAGAACATGGGAGGACATTGTTACTATATTTATTAACCAGTATATCTATAACATCTAGCTCGACGTTACCACTCGGGAACTTGAAACTACTCGTTAGGAGGCTAAAGAATCTTTTGTTGAGTTTTTGACCCGATAAAGGACCAAGGCAGCAAAAATGAAAAACCGACCCACTGAGAAGGAACAAGTGAGAATGGTGGTGAAAAACTTGTAGCTACAGTTTCATAAATATTTGACAACGCAGTCGCTGATCACATTTGAGCAGGTTTTTGATGCTGGGATACAAATAGTGGATGCACAACAGTCTGGGGATTTTGAGAAAGGAGAACTGAGCCAAAGAACGGTTTGAAAATCGTATGCTAACAATCTAAACAATGCCACCAATGCCGTGAACCGAAACTATAAAGTGAACCTGCAAAATCCCAACCCAAATTAGGCAAGCCCATCTACCCAGCTAGCTACCCCGAATCAACCCTGAAATCAAAAGAGAACTTTCACCCAACTCACTGTGCCTTTGACTTACTATTTGAGCTATCTGATTGAGAGGGGTCTCCTAAAACCTTTGGAGTCAACCCCGCCTCCAAACTCTTTATTGCCCAGATATAATTCGACCCAGTACTGTGCCTTCCACTAGGGGCACAGTCATTTAACCAACAACTATATGAGACTTCAGCACGAGATCTAAGATTTGATAGACAACAAGGTGATCCCTCCATCGACCGCCATTCAGACGCCGAATGTTACCGCCAATCCTCTGTCGAACCATGCAAATCAGCAGAATGTGAACGCCATTGTTATAGATAAATGACCTTATTTAGGATGTGATAGACGATGGTTTCAATACTTTTTCTATCTTTATCGTCTATAAAGAAGAAGTCCCTCCCCTTATCAATGGTGACGATGAAGAAGATGAAAAAAATTGATGCTTGTAGGAAGATTTGGCCCGCCTTGAGGCATTAGATGAGTTGGAGGATGCTGGAATTGATATTAAATTGCATGTCCCGACTGTTCCAAGCAATGATACAGCATGGCACCGAGGGGCAACCTGGTTTGGGGAAGCCGAGCCGAGTTTTAAAGCTAAAAAGACAGAAAAAACATTATCACAGACTGGAGAGTCTCCAAAAGAAAAGGAGGTTGACAGCGAGAGTAAGCAGGAAGAAGATCCACCAGTTAGTGAGGAGATCGAGAAGGGGCAGGAAGAGAAAGAGGAGAACTCACCCTAGGTGAATTTGTTAGGAACCGCGAGTTTTGTGTTCGACCCCTCCGTATACATTATTCCTCTTCGTAAGTCAAAATTGAGGACACCTCTACCTAAAGAGCCAGTCTTATGCTCTCTTAAAGTGAAATATCAAGAAGAGAACGACATATGGGAATTGGAAGAAATAAAGCAAGAGTTCATGGATATAAAATACGACGAAGGAGAAGATGTGCCAGAATGGCATCCAATTGTGGAAGAACCTTATGACCATGGAGGCCCATGGAACCTTGTGGCGCTCCCCACCATACAATTATGAAGACCCATTTGATGGGGTATCATTGCCACAACTCTTTGAACAAGAGAACAATACCAGTGAAGAATCTCATTGGTTTTCACAAAATATAATGGGAATCGAGGAGGATCTCTGGGGAGATGGAAGAGTTAATGGAAAAAAGGATAGCACAGACGATTTCTGGGCCTTCCGAGAGAAAGGATACTTGGTGGTCAAGATTCGAGAAGTAGCCGACCAATTCAAAGGTTTTTAGGAACTCGAAGAACAGATAGAACATCTGACACGAAGTGAGAGGCATTTTAAGCCCGCCCAACTAAAAAAAGGGCAGCTAAGTAGGGGCATGGAAGAACCAAGAAAACAAACGGAGAAGTAGAACAATGAGGAGGAAGATGTAGTTTTGAAGCAATTCAAGAAACCCAAGGCAAATGTGAGCATATAGGGACTACTTGTGGCATCCTATAAGACTGTCTTGAAATCTTTGAATAGTGTGGACATACCAGTCGACGTCTCTCCCGACCAACTGGTTGGAATGCCTATACCCGAGAAGCAGTCTAATGCTATCACCTTCAGTGACAAAGGTTTTCCAACCGAGGGGTCGTCTCACAACAAGTCGTTACATATAGCTGTCTACTGTTTGAGCAAGTGGGTGCCGGTCGTTTTAGTCGATAATGATTTAGCTCTCAATGTATACCCACTGCGAACTACTTATTATTTGGGACTAAAGATGAAAGATTTCAAGCCGAGCACACAAGGGGTACGTGCATACGACAATACAAGAAGAAACGTGTTGGGATTGGTGACTTTTGCTATGATAGTTGGAACATTGAAAAGTGAGATAGAGTTTCATATTCTCGATGTGCCAGCCTCGTTTAATCTTTTGTTGGAAAGACCATGGCTACACGATCCGACAGTTAGAGCAGTTTCATTAACATTGCACTAAAAGGTGAAGCTGATCAAGGAAGGAGTATCTATCACCATTTCAGGTGAAACTGGCTTACAACCCCAATCAGTGACACTTCCCCGCTCCTCGAGATCAAGGCTATCCAAGTTCTGATGAATGAGGAGGAAAACTATGTAAACCCAAAATTCGTAGTTATGATGAGGGGAATGTCCTATTTTATAAGAATGGGACTAGGCAAGCACTTACAAGGAATCTCAGAACTAATCCCTGTGCATCACAACTGCCATGGGTATGGACTGGGATACAAGTCAAGAATGAAAGAACCGAAGAAAGGAAAATACGGGCCAACGTTGAATGGACGCTTTATCAAAGAAGGGGATGATTTCCCTTACTATGGGTTCCCCGAGTTATGGATAGAAGAGAAAACTAACCAGAAGTTGCCAGGGGTGGAGATCTTTTTTGGTCATTAGTTGACCGATAGTGATGAAGAGGCCAAGGCTTGGTAGATGAGTTTCACTGAGAAAGTGCTGACAGATTGGGTAATTTATTGCGAGGAATGAGATCTAGGTTTTTTTTTCAATGAAGAGATGGCCCGAGTGTGTATAAGCAATGTGGAAGACAATGACGTGTTAATGCTGGAAGCCGACGCACCTGCGAATTACACCACACTTATCATGGATGCAGCTAAAATAAAAAAGAGTTAGTCTTTTGAAGTCTTTTCTTATACATGATGTAACAAGTGAGTTGGAGTCTAAGTCTGTTAAATCTGTTTTCACTGAGTCTGTGAACAAAGTCTATAATGGTGGGTCTGCCGGTAATGCGTCTGTTGGCATCCCGAGCCCCTTTTGTTCTGAATCTCAGGTTGTAACTCCTTTTGAAATCAATGAAACGAAACTGGATTTTGCTTACTAAGTCGTGTCTCAAATATTTTTTCTTGATTTTGAAGATTATAATGAATTCGAGGAGGATCTCCCCCAAGAATTAAAATTTTTAATTGAAAAGGAAGAAAAAATGCGAGCTAAATCAGTAATTGAAGAAACTATTTTAATAAATCTTAATAATGAAAACGATCCACAACTGGTTCAGGTTGGTTCTACGTTGTCTTTAGAGGAACGTTAGCAATTGGCCTTTTTATTAAAAGATTTTAAAGATATTTTTGCGTGGTCTTATGAAGATATGTCCGGCATAGACCCCGATATTGTACAACACCAAACCCCTTTTGACCCCAATGCCTAACCCGTCAAGAAAAAGCTTTGAAAGATCAACCTAGATTGGACACTCAAGATCAAGGAGGAGGTTACCAAGCAGATAAACATCGAATTTCTCATAGTTACGGAGTATTCGAAGTGGGTTGCCAACATTGTCCTAGTACCGAAGAAAGATGGAAAGATCCGAGTGTGTTTTGACTTCAGGAATTTTAACAGGGCCAGCTTGAAGGATAACTTCCCCTTCTCCCACATAGACATTGGTAGATAACACCGTTAAGAATTTGCTCTTGTCTTTCATGGATGAATTTTCAAGGTACAATCAGATTCTGATGGTGCCAGAAGATCGAGAAAAGACTACTTTCACGACACCTTGGGGTACCTATTGTTATAGGGTCATGCTATTTAGACTAAAGAATGTGGGAGCAACTTACCAAAGGGCTGCGGCCACATTACTAAACGACATGATACATAAGGAAGTAGAGGTATATGTGGACGATTATGAAGTCCAAAACCCGAGAAGGACATGGCATCACACTAAGGAAGTTTTTCAAGAGGATCAGGATGTATAGGATACGTCTAAACCCACAGAAGTGTGCTTTCAGAGTTATAGCTGGGAAGATGCTCAGATTTATTATCACACAACAAGACATAGAGGTAGACCTATCAAAAATCAAAGTTATCCTCGAAATGCCTTCTCCAAGGACCAAAAAGGACGTAAGGTGTTTCTTAGAGAAGATTCAGTTCATCGGCCGACTTATTGCCAAGCTGACCACTACCTGCGAACCTCTGTTCTAATTTTTGAAGAAAGGGACCAAGTTTCAATGGGATCAACAGTGTCAAGGCGCCTTCGACGCTATTATATGCTAATGTTAGCTAAATTCGACTTGTAGTACGTCACATGGAAGTCAGTAAAAGGGAGAGCCGTTGCAGAATATTTGGTCAATCATCCAATTGAGGGAGAAGAAGAACCCCAATTTGAATTTCTCGATGAACAAGTGTTGAAAATTGAGAAGGATCTGTGGACCCTCTATTTCGACGGAGCCTTGAACCAATACGGGTACGGGATAGAGATACTCCTTATCACCCCCAACGATTCCCATATCCCTTTGGCTTTTAAGTTGAGTTTTGAGGTCACTAACAATCAGGCCGAGTACAAAGCTTGCCAAGCCGGATTGGAAGCCGCCTTAGAAGTAGGGGTAAGAAAATTAGAGGTTATAGGAGGCTCGGCTTTGGTTGTCTCCCAAGCTAAAGGAGAGTGGAGGGTCAAAGAAAAAAGATTGATTTAGTACCACCGAGAGCTTGAAATGATAATCCTTTATTTTGAAAATGTGGTATTCACTCATGTCCCGAGACTACAGAATAAGTTCGCTAATGCCTTGGCTACCCTAGCATCAATGATTGACATACCATCTAGAGTAAGAATGAGGCCTTTGGAGATTCAACAGAGGGGTACGCCTGCAATCGATAGTGTCAACGCTACCCAAGAAACCAATGTTGGATTACCATGATATCATGACATTTGGAATTTCATTGAGAAGGGAGAGTATCCTAGTCGAGCTAACAAAAAGGATTAGAGAGCTATCAGGAGACTTGTTGTGTAGTTTATAATTTGTAGAGGAAGACTATACAAGAGGGGATATCTAGGAGTCAATAAATTTTGTGTTGACATAAAGCAAGGGCACGAGTTAATGAGAGAAGTTCATAGAGAAGTTTGTGGACTTCACATGAGTTGGGTGATGTTGGCTAAGAAGATCCTGTGCCAAAGTATTTTTGGATGACGATGGAAATGGACTATCATCAATTTGTCCGAAAATGCACAAAATGTCAAATCCACGCAAACCTCATGCATGTACCGCTGTCTCAACTTTATAACATGACCTCACCTTGGCCATTTTCAGTCTAGGGCATTGACATGATAGGGAAGATCACACCCAAGGGATCGATTGCACACAAGTTCATTTTCATAGCAATTGATTACTTCACAAAGTGGGTCGAAGCTGCTTCCTACTCGGTCTTGAAGGCCTTCCAAGTAGCCAAGTTCATCAAGAAAAATCTTATCTATCGGTACAGAGTCCCTCACGAGATAATCTCTGACAATGCCTCTCACTTTCAAGGAGAAGTTTTAGTCCTCTTGGAAGAATATCAGATCATTAGCCATAAGTCTTCGTCATACAGACCGTAAACTAATGAAGCCGTGAAAGCTGCAAACAAGAATGTGAAGAAGATCCTATAAAAAATAATGGAGGGAAGAAAGGATTGGCCAGAAAAGCTACCATTTGGGCTTTGGGGATACCGAACATCAATTAGAACTTTCACTAGAGTGACACCATTTGCGTTGGTCTATGGAATGGAAGCCATTCTACCCATAGAGATGGAGATTCCATCTTTGAGTGTAATAGCTGAAAGTAGTATCCCCGAGTCAGAGTGGCAGAGAGATAGAGTTGAAGAACAGCTCTATTTGATGAAACAAGTCTCAAAGCGATGTTTCACATTCATGGATATCAGAGGAGAATAACTCGGGAATTCAATAAGAAAGTTAAGTCTCGGAACTTGAAGGAAGGTGACGTAGTCCTCAAAGAGATTAGAGCTCCAATCTTTGATCGAAGGGGCAAGTTGAAACCCAATTGGGATGCACTCTATCTCATCAAAATCTTGATGACAAGCAAGTTATTGGGATATAACAAAGAAAAGTCAGGTCCTCCTTCTCTTTGCATCTCCTCTCTGTCTTACCCTGCGCTGTATCTCCATTTGCAGCCAAGCCCGGTAATCCTCAAAAAGTTCATTGTCAAAATCTCTACCAATCGGTATCCTCAGTTGAGAAGACCAAGCCCCCTAGTACTGACCTAAGAAGGGTTCCCGATGCGAAGAACTGTACAGATGGCTCACAACAATCTCAGGTCTAATCTGAGAACGCCCGAACTGATGAAGGATGCGATATGGCTGATAGAAAGTGGCCAACTTTAAGCCGACCAACAGAACTCCCGAGTGACCCACAGTCGCAGTAGTTATGAAAGATATCTTCAGCTAGGGGTAGAGCCAGGAGATGTCCTCATCGGTTAGAGAATTTAGGTAGTCGTTCCAAGTGGCTTTAGTTGTGCAAAGGTGATAAACTTGACGATGAATGAAGGACTTCACACTATAACTGTCAAATACGGGCTTCTCTAGCAAGTTTGCCTTCTCCATCAACCAGACCTGACAGAAACGTAGAAAAAGGAGACCTGGGTGGGAAAATATGAGAGAATGATAAAAAAAAAGGAGGAGAGATAAGAAAAAAAATCTGAAAGAATGATTAAAAAGGAAAGATAAGTGAAAAAACTTGATAGAAATACAGAAAATGGAGAGTTGAGCGAATACTTGCAGTAAGAGAGCATTCCCAGAGAAATAAAGGGCACCCTCAGTGCGAACTACATCAAGACTAAGGAGCATCTCAACAAGGACTAACAGGACAGGAACCCGACCCTCGCAGATCTGATAAGGCACGTCCACCAAGGAAGAGCTAGCCCACCCTTTGAGAGTCCTAAAAGGAAACGAATTAGAAGACAAATACAAAAAGCATACTAGCGCTGAAACTGAAAAGAGAAGTCACCAAGAGATCCCCGAGGCCTGAAGCTGTCTATAATCCGTGCCACATCGAGGAATCCATCATGGGTAATAAGAGAAGTCTCGTGTCTGGAATAACCGCATAGCTGCATCAACTTATCCCTAGGACTTGAAAAAGGCGTAGGAACTATGACCTCCTCTTGGCCCGAAATCTCTAGAATGGCAGAAACGTCCTCCACTGTCGGACATAGCTCCTCGTAACTAAAATGAAAGACACGCACCTCAACATCCCACAGCTGGGCTGCTCTCTGCAGAATATGCCAGTTAATCCTCATAGTTCGCAAGGAGAATAACGCATCTAGACTGAAGTTGAGAAAAGTTTTACACTCAACCAGAGAGAAGTCGCCCATCTAAGCCAATAGGGAGTTGTTATAAGACTAGGCTATGAAGAAGGTAAGGAGAGTGCAAGATGTTCAGAATAGTGGGGGCTGGAACAGTTGCTCTTTTTATAAAACAAGAAATGGAGGGAACCACAGAATCTGCTCAAAGTTTTGCGCCAAAATTTTTTATCACGGCCGCCAACTTCATATCTCACGGCCACCATGTTTTCTTCTCAAATCCTATGGCCACGATGTTCAAAAATTCAGGTCCTGAACTTTTCTCCATGAAAGTTTAAACCGCCATATCCAAAACTCATGGCCGCAACTTTTTTATGTAGAAAGTTTGACAGCCTCTCCTTATTTTGTCAACGTGCCCAAATCGTCGTCGACAACTCATAAACAACTCACAACAAGGAAAAGCAATTTGTATAGTAGGATTTCAACTCATGAATCATACATCATGCACAATTAAATCAAGCATTCAAAAATAATTTTCATAATATAATAATCATAAGGCTTCCATGATAATCAGAAGTCTAAACCAAAGGGCACGAAGGCCTAATCCATCATAAGTAAAGTAATGTGTGATGTGTGTCGTGGAACGCAGGCCAAAAGAAGAACCAAAGGCACGCAGGCCCCATCCATAGTATCTGTGTAGTGTGTCAGAGACAATATATCAATGTATGTGAGAGCAGTGTATCGGTGTGGTGCAACAAGATAGAGTATTAGAATGTATCAAACAGGCACGAAGGCCAAGCAAGAATAGGCACGCAAGCTTCCATGTATAGTAAAAAGAGAGAAAATGAGATCATCAACAGTATGCAAGCTCGAAAAGGTCACTCCCACCTGGTCCACGTCCTCCGGACGACGTAGCCTTCATGAGATGGCTCATTAGACAACAACCCTGTCTCCTCCTCTAAACCAGTGGCAGTTTGTGTAGTACTAGAAGTTTGAGCCCGAGATGAGGAAGCAGTGACAAATGAAGAAGCAGAGGTCCGTGCTAGATGGGTAGTAGGGGCATCTGCTATAGCTAGAACGACTGGTGGCACATGACCTCCACAAGTCCTTAGGCCCCTATCCCAACCATGCTGAAATAAGAGAGACAATCACGTGAGATGATAATAGTATGAATGAACAGGAAGGAAAAATGCAGAAAGGCAAATAGGAGCAGAGTTAAGCAAGTACCATAGCAAGGCCACCCCGGGGAGTAGGATGGTCCATACCCTAGGCTCGGAAGGCAGCATCCTAGCGGTGAACCAATACTCTCAACTCGGAGATAAGGCGGAGGCACTGATTGCACCATTCCTGGGGCATCTATTAAGAAAAAGACCACATTAGTACAGTAAGGAACAAGAAATCAGTACAGTCAAATGTAAAGAGCAGTATGGAAAGAAGGGAAGGAAAGATGTCATACTTGCTCTACACCGGGAGAAAAAAGAATCTCCTAGGCTGTTGGCATGGGGATCTGGATCTGGTGAAGGTTCCTATCAACAAAGGTGTCCACCGTCCGTGGCAGCTAAGGGTGGGCAGCAGGAGGAGGACCCCACATGGCAGCATGAGCACCCATAGCTAGCATGAGCCTCTTTCGGGTGAAGACCGTATAATCACAATTCTCACCCTCGATCAGCGTAGCAGCATCAATGCCCGTCATGGCATGGGAAATCTCAGCTGTGCGGAGGGTGTTGGTCTATTGCATCCCGATCGAAGGCATCCTCGGGATACAAAAGTGATCATATCCCAAAGGATGTCAAACCACGCGCTCGCCAAGGTACCACTCTCTACAGAATGGCCCCTCAAGCAAGACGTGGGCCCGGGTAACCTCACAGCTCCGTATCAAGTTAGCACCAACTCGCTCCTCCATGCCGACCCATATATCCTAGTGGACCTGAAGATCAAGGAAGCATATCAGTAAGCAGTGTATAAATAGGAAATGAGAAGTGGGAATTAACGGAAGCATGAATGACATACTTGGCCAAGAGTAAGGGTGTTTAGAAAGTGGCGATCATAGTCAATGTGCTTCCCGCCAGGCTTTGAACCACGATAACGTCTCACTCATCGGGATGCCAGGGGAATCACCAATGGGTCGTCGTAAGAGTTCATCGGCTGACGCATGCCCAGGAACTCATAGGCCTAGAGCTGTAGAAAATAAAGAAAGGCATCAGTAGAGTTTGAATCAGATACGCAACTATGGAGATAAGAAAGGAAAATAAAAAGCAAAGAAAGTAGAAGTACCTCCTAGATGCGCCAGTACCCGCCCACACACCTGTCATCAGTCCGTGTGGCTGCACTCATATTCCCGTACAGAGTAGTCGGATTAACCCCTCACCAATCATAGGAGCCGATCTGGTCCACCACCATCATCGCAGCAAGGTAGTGGAAGTGCACTCTGTTCTCTAACTTTGAGAACAAGGCTATCCCGAACATGTAGAGAAGTAATGTATGTGCTACCCACTCGTAGTGATGGGCTCTACGAGGGCCTCTGTGCAGACAAAATGGCAAAAAATCTTCTTCCGCCACGTATAACGGATGCTCCCCTTATCGATAGATGGGGGCACGTGACCGAGAAAGTATGTGAGAGCCGCAAGGCTCCGATAGATATCGGGGTCATAAGGGACCGAGTCGCCACCCACCCGAATCCCCGTGATAAGTGCAAAGTTAAGAGGGGTGAGGGTCACCTCAAAAGTCAGCAGTTGGAAAGTGTTTGTGGTGTCCCAACATCACTTGGTCAGGGTAGTAGGGCTGAACTTGTCGTTGCTAGTCCCCTCCAATGCTCTGACGAAGCCCCCAAAGCTGCTCCATCCACGATCTCCCGGCAGTAGGGAGGTAGGGCTGTGTACCACTGAAGCACGTCGGAAGAGCCGTCAAAACCTCGAACGCGCGATATTGCCTAGAAAGAAAACAAAGGAAACGAATCAGCGAACAAAAAGGATAACAGGAGTAATAATGAAATCAACAAGATAACAAAAACGAAGCAAAAGGAAACGATGTTAGGATCAAAATTGAAAGTGCGTGACAAGATAGCTAAAATAAATTGACGGTAATCAGAACAACATCAAAATGAGTCTTAAAACCAGCCTAAGCAACCCAAACCTTGTCCGAATTTTAATTCCCACTTTCAAAACAAAACAAAATGAAGAGAAAACCCCTTCTTTTACCATTTTATTTGTAAGTTTAAAAGTACAAACCCAACTTCATTTTTTCTTCTTTAAATTTGAAATTTTGCTCACATTTCAAAACCAATGACAACTCAATCTGATCAAATCCAATTCATTAGGCGTCGACTTCAAATTCAACGGAAATCTAACTTCACTCCTATTTTCGACTCAATTTCAAAATTCGATCTAAACCCATTGACATAATTTTCACAAAGCTTGAATTCAATCCCATTCAAAATTCAAAGTTCAAAATAGACATACTCGGCTTAGCCCGCTCCAATGCGAAACTCAAACAATCAACCAATTCGTTTCAAATTCAAATGTTTAAATTTTCAATAAAATAGCCAACTTTTTTCTTCCTTCTTTCAACCTAGTCTCTTAAGTCCGCTTCAAACACGTTTTAGACCTACGTTTTAACATTTTCAAAGTGTTCCCAAGTTTCCAAAATTCAATTCAACCCAACGTCCACCTAAATTCAATTCAATTAGCCCCATCATCAAAACAAGACCTAACTCAGAGTCAAAAATCAAACCCAACCTAATCTAAAATTCAAATCCGTCCCGAAATTTATTTTCTATGAATCCAAGTTTGTTTTAACCTAAATTTCAAGTTTGTTCATAGGTTCGTTTAAATCCAAAAGTCCGTTTTCGTCCAAATTCAAAAATTCGGTTATTTTATAGTCCAAAGTCTCGTCCCATCCAAGAGCAAGGGTTCATTGAATCTGAGTCAGGGTCTAAACCTAGTTAGGTCCAATATTTCAAACCAACTATAATTTAAATCTCAATCCCGAACTCTGGTCCAAATCAATTCAAACATCCGATATGATTTGATATTTAAGTTCAATAAATTCAATATCAAATAAAATCATCAAACATTCAAAATAAGCTTTCAACCAATGAAATAAGTAAAGTTTTGGCGTACCTCAAGATTTCAGGATGAAAAGTGAACCTCGCGGTGCCGTAGAATGATCTAGCACTACGTCACTACGTTAGGGATAACGAATCTCTTCATGGTCGGACGCCACAACTGGTGGTTCACCGAGTAGTATATCTCAAGGTCGAACAACTCTGGAATCTTGGGCACCCCTCCACCCTCTGGTGGCTCTTCAATCGCGTTGCCACCATCACCTCTACCTGCGGCCACCTCATTGTCGGCCACCTCATTGCCGCCGCTTACACCCACTGCTCCACCACTCGCGACTTCCACACTACCATCGCCCGCACCTACGCCTCCACCTATGCCACCGCCTACACCTCTACCTCCACTGGCACCAAAGGTTTCTCATGATCATGAGACTTATATGCAGGCCGCCAGTTCCCTATGGCACAATAGTTTTGGCCGCAACTTTTGAAGTAACGGCCACCATGTTTTCTCATGCCCCCAACTTTTTAAACCTTTGAACTACCATCGTGTGGGTTTTGAATGAATCAAAGACCCTTTTATCCCCTCTCCATGTTCTAGATGCCCCTTAAGCCTTTCAGTCCTCGTCACGACCTAAAACTAATATGTTTTCCTCTTCGGTCCTTGTCATGACCTAAAACTGATAAGTTTATCTTTTTAGTCCTCGTTATGACCTAAAACTGATCAGTTTATCTCTTCAGTCCTTGTCATGACTGTAGACACCCAAATCTGATCAAGCCGAATCTTAGGCACCCATCTCGAATGCGCTCCAATGACGAAAAAAATAGAATTATGATCAAAGATACTCCTAAGCAAGCAAAATCACGAATTCGATTTAAAACCCAAGAAAACTACAAAAAACCTTCAGATCGTGACATTCTTTTCTCACGGCCACCACGTTTTGAGGCTAGTCGCGACTCTTTATTGCCATAAAGGTAGCAACCATCATAAAGGATAGCCATAAAGGTAGTAACCGTAACTATACAAAAGAAAAAGGCAGCGGCCGTCACTTTAATCCCTTTTTGGACAGGTGGCAACATTTCATAAGGGGTCTATGTTGCCCACTTTGCCTATAAATAGATAGCGATTCCAAGCAAAAACAAGAGAGGAGAGAGCCTGGACGTCTAAACTCTGCCCAAATACACCTCCACCCGATATTCTCCCATCCATTCCATACTTTACAGGCCTTGTTCGTGTTCTTGCTTGCATTGAAGGAGTTCTCGGAGCTCGTATTGGCTCGAAAGTAACCTATTCTCACACTCAATGAGCCATTCAGGGCAGATATTCAGACGAGATAACCATAGGAACTTACGATATTCTTCTAAACCCTCATCTTCTTCCCCCGTGGGTGTCGTGGATCAGGTTTCCATTTACTTTCATTGTTTATTTGTCAATCATTTCAATCTAAGTATTGCTCATTCAAGTTTTCCTTATAAATAGTGTATTAGTAGCTTTCTATTTTGTATATTACAGTTGTTTTTATTTTGTTTTGACGCTCACAAGCACACTGAGTACATGAAAAGTTTTTTGATGTTCTAAAACATGACGGCCGCGACCTTCTAATGTCATAGCCATGTGTTTTATTAAACCTACAGTTACAGCTGTTATATTTATGCACTTGGCTGATACATTTTTGCCTACCTTTCTCACGGTCGTGGCATCCTACTATCTCGGTCGTGGCGTTTAGTTGAAGGCTAAAAACATGAAAACTCTTTTTAAAACTTTTTGTTATTTGTTTATTTCAAGGTTTTTCTCCATCTTTCTTAGTCTATTTTGCTTTTCTCTTTTTTATACTTCAATTTATGTTCTTGTTAGGTTTAGTGAAAGATCTGGCCTAGATCGAAGGGGTTGTGGTCTCCATTCTGTACACCCCCTTTTTCTATATGTTTTGTAGTTATAAAAATATGACGGCCGTGACCTTACAATGTCACGGCCGTGTGTTTTATTAAACTCATAGATACGGCCGCTAGTTATGTTTCCACGGCCACAACTTTTATTTCTATGTTTGTCATGGCCGTAATATCTTTTTACTATGGCCATGGGATTTTGTGAGACCAGTGATATGTAAAATGTGTTTTAAGTATTATGTTATTCATTTTAATGACTCGTATGTCTTATTTTGAGATATTTCTTGTATAGAGGATGAAGTATGGTGGATCTAACCTAGAATAAATGGGTTATGGTCACTGTCTTACATGTTCTGTCCATTTAAGTCTGTTTTACACATTGTATGATGATTATACCCTCTCTAGATCCCTAAAAAAACTCGAATGCACCTTTTGTTCCATATTTGTTATGGCCGTGAGATCTGTTTGCTACAGCCATGAGGTTATGTGAAGTCAGTAACATGAAAACTGTGTTTATGTATTTTGTTGCTCATCTTAGTATCCTAAACGTTCTATTTCTAGATATATTACTTTTATAAGGATAAATGATGGTAGATCTAACCTAGAATAAGTGGTTTATGGTCTCTGTCATGCATATCCTATTCATTTGACCTCATTTTATACCATGTATGCTGAGCACTTTTATTTGTGGCTGCAACTTTTATTTGTTATGGTCGTAACATTTGACTTCTTGGTTTTTCGTTGTAACTCTATTGTTTCACAGCCGCACATTTGTGACTTATTTTGTTGCGGCCGCAACATTGGTTGCTATGGTCGTGAGTTTTCTGCACGTTTAGTAGCTTGAAAATAGTGTTTAAATCTTTTCTGTTTATTCCGTATAACCTGTACATGGCATGCTAGAGACAGAAACATTATTTCATATCCCTTAGGCTCTTATTCGTTTGTTTTAGCTTTTATTCGCATATTTTTTTCTTTACTTTGCTTAAACGGTACGTGTGACATATCTAGAAATAATAACGAAGTTGCAAAACCCTAGGATCGTAGTTAGGATTTTGTTTTTTAGCTTGCTTTTATTTGAACTCTCTTTAACCTTCCGTTCTGTATATGTTACCTTTAAAAATTTTATAACAAGAATCAATATTGACAAAGTAGAGGCCAACCTAATGGTTGGGCGAAAATGGTGCCTAATACCTTTCCTTTTCGTACTTTAACCTCTAGATCCTTTTTTTCTCTGGTTACGTTTTTAAAAAGTCCCGCAGCCTTTTTTTTTCTTGGTTTTTCTTAAAAACCAAGTAGCGATTCTATTTTTCTAAAAATGTGTTCGAATACCTTGGATTTTATTGTTTTAAAATGAAAAGAATATTTTTCTAAAACAATAGATATCCAGTGCACCGTTTCCCCCGAAAACAACGCCCACATCTTTTCTAGCAACTTTGCTGGGGACTATTTTTTTTAAAAAAAAAATCATAAGAGGGCTTAACTTGAAACGTCAATGGTTCTTGTTGTAAACTTTTTATTGGTATTCGCATTTGTATTTTACATATTTG
Organism: Heliamphora pulchella; assembly: GCA_032270985.1. Taxonomy (NCBI): domain Eukaryota; kingdom Viridiplantae; phylum Streptophyta; class Magnoliopsida; order Ericales; family Sarraceniaceae; genus Heliamphora; species Heliamphora pulchella. Next base: position 29,027 of record JAULJZ010048418.1, read on the forward strand.
TGTGCTTGGTTCTCAAACCCCTGCTCTGCCTACCCGATACCCCGGTCAATTTACTATCTCGGGGCTATGTCGTGGAAGTCAGCAAGCTTTCCGGCCACATGCTTCTACAGATGTAGCAAAAAGAGTTATTGCGTACCGTTTGATCATGCCTTGCACCATTCCTAACATTGGGAGGTGTATTCTTGACTCTATTCAGAAGATACACTGAGTGTAGACTTACCAGCCTTCTCATGTACATATAGTTTCTTAGAACTCTTTCTTTTAGGGTCAATAAATCTTTTTGGGTTATGTGATTTTTTTTTATTGATGCTTTTGTTTGTATAACAAGTACCTCAATTAGGATTAGTTTTCGTCCTCCCAATCCATCATTAAGAGTGAGTTACTTGTTTAGGCCCGGCTAATGAGTTATCCGATTTACACGAGTCTTTTTAGTTTAGAGACCCAAGATAATAGCTTTGTGTAGAGAAGAACATATACACACTTGGGCCCGATCTTCGAGAGAAAAGCTTTGAAGGGTAGAATAAACAGATTCTGTGTTCCTGATGGCAGACCCAAAATTGATCATGGCTGTTATGATGAGGGCTATTATGAACCTACGGCGAACATTAAACGAGATCATTACAGTAGTGAACAACTAGGCCAGAATTCAAGTTCAATGCCAGACACAAATCCAACTCTTACAGGCTCAGCAAATCCAAAACCAAGCTCAATGTCAGTAACTTCAACCTTAAGTTAATGATTTATTGACTTCATCTATCGAGAACAAGACTTAATCCAATGAAGGGAGAATTAAGGCCATAAAGATGCTAAGAAATCCTTCAATCACCTTTGAAAAGTTACTTGATGTGGGAGTTAAGGCTGAAAGTTCCATCTAATTAGGGGCAATGAAAAGTGCGAGATCAAGTCAAAAGGTAAGTGCTAAAGAAACGTTTAGTTCATTAAAGAAGAAAAATTTTTCTTATTTGGTAAATTAGATGTGTTATTCAATTCAGTTAGTTGTATAGTAAGAGAGATATGAGTAATAATATAAAGATTATCCACTAATTTACCAGAACAGATAATCTATTATTTATTATCCTTAATAACTACAGAGTTATTAAAATAAATCAAATATTTGTTTTTAACCAATCTATAAATAGAAACTAAGTTCCTTCTAATAGAAGATACATAAAGACAATTTTCCAATATTAAAATTCGATCTCTACTAAAATTGAAAATGACATCTCTCACTGCAACTGCTGTCACCTTTGTATTATTGTCCGTATATAGGCAAATCTTTCCATCACTAAATTGTCGAGTTTTTTGGAACCCTTGTAGTGAATTGTATACATGATTAGTGGCTCCCATAAGTACACACCAGGTATTAGTAGGTAACACTGCCAAACATGTTTTTACAATCAGTAAACAAAAATTACCTTAATTGTTCTGCCTTCTAAGAAATACTAGACATAACTTTTTCTAATTTCGTGTCTGGTTGCAGTGAAAACATTCGTCTTTCGACTTTTTCAAGCCAGTTAGTGGCCCACTAACTACTCTGAAAATCGTGACACCCTGTTTCTGAACCTTTTTCTTCTTTATTCCTTTCGACCTCGAGAAAGAACCATTTTCAGAAACAAACACATTTTTTGGCACTGAAGGAATACCTTTGGTAGTTAAAGCTATATCCAAGTTACTTTTTTAATCAACAAAATTTGGTTCCGTTAGTTTATTTTCTTTGAGTATAATTGTGAGTGAATTGAAAGCCATTTTAATCCTAAGAATCACATAATTAAAAATAACCGTTAATTATGACGAGTAATACTTTGAATTTATTTTAATTTGGTTTTCTCTACCATTTTAAATGAAAATTGCCAGCATCCTGGTACCCTGTGAATAGTATGTCTCGATAAGAGAATGTCTATTATCCATCGTTTGTCTACACATGCCAATTTCTATTAATTTTACTATCTAGACAACTGACCATGCTAAGTAAAATCAAATAGCTAACATAACTTCGGTTCATTATAAAATAACAGTGATTTAGATGGAGATGATACTATTATATACAGTTAAGTGTTAACCATCACCTAATCCCAAATCAATCGCTTCGCAATGAACTTTTTAGATGGACAAGTGTTCTACACTAACAATTATTCAGAATTATTCCTAAAGAAGGTTTGTATTGGCGATACTGCAATTAATTTATCCGATGGGGAGGAAGGCCTTACTGTTAATACGCAGTATTTAATTATATCGCCTACAAATCGATGATGCAGATCGTGAGATTTATCTGTGAATAAATTTTTTCTCCCACTTAAATTTTTAAAATATTTTTAAGAGTTACAAAAATCTGTTTAATTAAAATAAATTTATTAATTTCAAAAACCACACAACCTAAAAGAATTAAATAGTTTTTTGTGTACACGAATCTAAAAATTTCGATTTGCCAAACTATCTTTTCGTGTTTTAATGCGTAACGAATAAAATTCAATAAATGTACAATTTTTTCTTTAGCTTTTCAGCTAAGGTATTGATTAAAGGCATTTAATTATTTTATTTTTTGTTACACATTTTATAAAAAATAATAATTTATTTAGATTAAATATTTTTTTATTTAATTAATTTAACATTTGGAATTAATTTTTAAGTTTTTTTAAGATATTCAATTTGAAAAAAAAAATCATCTTAAATGTGATATTTTGTAAAAAATAAAATATCTAAAGTTTTTTCATTTAATTAAAAAAACTTAATTTTATTTTTCTTTACAAAATATTTAATTAAAACTAATTTTTTTGAATAAATTAAATTAACAAGAAAAATAAAACAAATATACATCATCCACGGTTAATATAAATATAAATGCAAGATATGTATATATTTCAGTTTTATAATTAATATAAAATTCTAAAAAATTTCAGTTTCCTATTGAAGATAAGCTGTAATAATTCTTTTTCGAGTTAGATTCCTATATCCCGATTGTATCAGACTTCTCTAATACACTGTGATATACAAATATATCATATTAGGATCAAAACATATCAAAAAATCACAATCAAAAGAGCCCGAACCAAACTGGCACCACCGCCGCCAGCCACCAACCCACCATTGGCGCCGCCGCTACCACCACTTTAGGCGACTTTTACAGCTTCATTCGTGCTCCATTTTTACGCTATTTTTTAAAAAATAGCTCTCGAAAAGTATTATTTTTTTGTCAAAAATCAGAACAAAAATTACCTCAAAAAATAGCTTTCGATGAGCCCCGAAACAACCGTCGCCGCCCACTTTAGCTGCCCGTTTGTGCTTTTTTCAGTGGTATTTTTTGCTCTCGTTTTTTTTTTGAAAAATAGCACTTATATCCAACACTGTGTTACTTTGAAGAAAACATCAAAAATAGTCCTGAAAAGTTTCGAAAAACAGCCTTGAACAGCCACATGTTGCGTCGTTGCTGGCCGCTGCCGCCGCCTATTTTTCTCCATTGTTTTGTTGCTATTTTTTCTCACTTTTTAGACTGTTTATCTAGTAGTATTTTACTACTATTTTATGCCTAAAAATTTTCACAAAATTAGTCTCGAAAATAATGCAAAAATATCAAAAAACGACCCCGAACTGCCGCCGGTGGTGCCGTCGTGTGGGCTATTTTTGCCTTTATATATATATATATATATATATATATATATATATATATATATATATTTGGGACCTGTTTTAATACTACTTTAAAGCATAAAAACTGTAGAAAAAATTGCTAAAAAAATTTTCAAAAAAATTGTGAAAAAACAACGGCGATCCGTGACCTGTAACTCCTAAAATCACCGCCGGGGCCACCGCTTGTTCTTCATGTTCTTGAATATTCATACATGTTCTTAAATATTCTAAATTGATATTTAAAAATAAATAATTGCTATTACATCAAAAATCAATCTCCCATAGGCTCACATTTTATCTAAAAAACTTTAATCTATCACGATCAACCCTCGTAATTAAAAAATTAATTAAATCATCATCCAAACATTCAATCAAATATGAATAAAAAATAATCATAATACTAGAATTAGAACGCCTACAAAACAAAGTTAGCATAGTTCTAAATCTATTCAGCCCCTCAATAAATCGTAAACAAAAAATAAAACGGCTCTGATACCAATTGTTGGAGGCAAAATTATCAAGATCATTGTTTTTGTAAACGATTTTTGATAAAAAAAAATGAACAGACAATCGCCAAAACGGGCTCCAGATAAAATTTTTGATGTCGAATGATCAAAATAAAAACCCTTACCACCATAGTTAATTTAGAAGAATACCTTTTTGGTCGATTCTCCAACTACGATTTTGATTCCAAGTTAAAACTCCTATCAGACCTTTTACTGTATTTTCTTATGTGATTCTCGAACGTAGTGTGGACTACGAACCTTTGAGAACTCGTATAGACAGAATCTGGATAACCTTATTCTTGAAAGACAACTTATGAATTTAGTTCAGTCTACCCGCATATTTATAGGGTTACAGTAGGAACTTATGGAGTAATTATGATAAAAATTTCTAGTGTAACCCAGATACGTATCCAACGGTTTTCGCAATCAAGCAAGCTTCCCAGCGGTATCTGTAATTATGAAAACCTTACAGCGATTTCTGCAATTTTCATAAAATACTAAATTACAGTTCACACCACTAAAGAACTATAACTGCACTCTAAGCCATAATCTCAAGATCATCTTGTATTGAACTCTTGTTAATAAATACTTAACTCATCTCCTCACATTAAAATTTTTTATACTCGCCGATTAAATTTAATTATTGACAATTTAATTTAATCGACATCGTTAAAATTTCTTAAACTATTTTGCTTAACTTATTTGATCGTCGAATAATCAAATCCACCTACAGGATTTAGCATTGTCAAAATTTATAAGTTTCCTTAAAGGGGATATCGTCAATCTCGATCTTTCGAGACGTGAATTTCATCAATAATTAATATTTATCATATAAATAATACCGCTATCCAACTCACCGAGAATATAGACCCATATAAGATCGCATCCTCTAATGAATCAAAATAACGAATATTAAATATATGTAAATAATTATTATTTTAGAATTAAAAGTATAAGCGCTCATAATAACCTTGGAATATGAATTAATTTATATAGTCAAATATAAAATTAATTACCCAAATGTGGTCCTATTCAATACACACAAAGTATAGCAGCACAGCGAGTCGGAATAATAGATGAGCTATTATCTCTTACTCGTAACTAAGACATGCCTACTAAAACTCTGTGCTATAGTCGTACTGATGATTTGTCCATTTCCATCTATACTGTGAACCAAACTTATATTCTGTAAGAACCTATAATCTGATCTTCTGTGTGCAAGTCGTACTCTACATACCATATTAAGTACTGTACAAAATAAAAGACAACTATACGTAACATTAAAGAAATAATATTGCATGCATTACTCATTAAGATTCTCATAAAATAAAAAATTAATTTTATTAAAAAATAAAATTAAATACTAAAACCAAAATAAATACATAATTTTTAGTATACAATCTTGACAAGAAAAACAGTGTAGGCAAAGAGCGCTCGAGCGGTCTTTTGACTAATCGAGTGGTCTGGGCAGATTTTGAAATTTTTGGTTGTTTGGTTTTAAATGCTTGGCTCTTGGAGACCATGGCTATATTATTTTGAGTGCTTTTTTCTATTAAATTAAACCCCCAGGAGTGCATTTTCAAAGGTTTTAATGTCGTTTTTAACTTATATTCACAACCTATTCGGGCTCGGGTGGTTTAGTTGATCTTATTATCACAAAATGAATTTTTTTGGGTGATTCACATGACCCAATTTTTGAGGCGTGACAACAAGTTAGGCCACCGAGCTAAGGATTGCTGAAGCCACAAAGACCAAGGGAACTCCTCGAAGAAACTGAAGCATGCTCAGGCTAACGTTGCTAAAATAGAGAATCTATCTTCTGATGTGTCTGAGATGAACCTGGTAGCTGTTGTGTCCGTGATTAATTTGGTTAGATCCAACTCCAAGAAATGGTGGGTGGATACCGGTGCAACCTGACATGCATGTGCAAACCAAAAAATGTTCATTACTTATCAAGCAGTTACCAGAGAGGAACAACTCTTTATGAAAAATTCTTCTACTGTAAAGGTTGAAGGATAAGACAGGGTTGTGCTTGTGCTGAAGATGACTTCGGACAAGGAGTTGACACTGAATAATGCCCTACATGTGCCAGATATACTTAAAAATCTTGTGTTATGATCTTTGTTAAGAAAAAATGGGTTTAAACTGATTTTTGTGTCTGACAAATTTATTCTGAGTAAGGAGAGAATGTACGTGGGGAAGGAGTACTTTTTAGACGGCTTGTTCAAACTGAATGTACTGACCGTTATTCTAAAAATTAATAATACTGCATTTCCTGCTTACTTACTTGAGTCTTCTTATGTATGGTATGGTAGATTAGGATATGTTAATTTGAATTTTTATGTAGATTAATTAATATGGATTATTTACCTAAATTTGATATTGACTCAACTCATGAATTTGAAACTTGTGTAGAAGCTAAATTAATAAAAGCGTCTTTCTAATCAGTGAAAAGAAGTACCGAGCCTCTTGATTTAATCCATAGTGAAATTTGTGATTTAAAATTTGTTCAAACATGTGGAGGCAAAAGTACTTTATCACTTTTATAAATAATTGTACTATGTACTGTTATGTATATTTGCTACGAAGCAAAGACGAAGCTTTAAAAATGTTTATATTGTATAAAACAGAGGTTGAGAATCAACTTGGCATAAAGATTAAAACATTAAGGAGTGATAGGGGAGGTGAATATAAATCACTATTCGGTGAATTCTATTCATAACAAGAAATTATTCATCAAATAATAGCTCTCTATACTCCACAGCAGAACGGAATTACTGAACGAAAAAATAGAACTTTAAAAGAAATAATGAATACTTTACTCATTAGTTCTAGGTTACTTCAGAACTTGTGGGGAAAAGCAATACTTTTTTTGTAATACCTCGAAAAAATAAATATCAGTTAATTAGATTAAATAAATAATATAATAATAATTATAATACTAATTATACAATGAATGTTCGGTTATGACCGTTACAAATTACTTATTAAAAAGTTAATACGCCAAATAATTATGTATATATATACTAATAAATAATAATAATAATAGCAATATCGATTAATTAAAATAAATAATTAAATAAATAATCATAATGGCGTGATACTAATAAATTTTCCGTTATGATTAGGATATACATTAAATGCGAAAATAATAATATTTAATCATAATATGTATTTAATTATATATATATATATATATATATATATATATATATATTATATTCACTCTATTACATCTATATGGATATAATTATAGT
>JAULJZ010048419.1:0-14153 GCA_032270985.1 Heliamphora pulchella
ATAAAATATTATCTATTTAAAACCATTTATTCTTAGAAAATGAATTATGAAAATCATCAAAATCAAATTAAAAAACCATTGGGATAACACTTTTCATTGTAGAAGTTGTGGAGGTTGGTCAACTTATTCCTGTCCCTTGCTCTTTGACCCTTAGATCCAGACTTTTCAATAGTTGGAGGCTGATCATCTTGTGATCTACCTTTGCCCTCTAACCTTTAGGTCCAAGCTCTTCAGGCTGATCATCTTGTGGTCCGCCTTTGCCCTCTAACCTTTAGGTCCGAATTCTTTAATAGTTGGAGGCTGATCATCTTGTGATCTACCATTACCCTCTGACCATTAGGTTAGGCCGATCATCTTGTGATCTGCCTTTGCCCTCTGACCTTTAGATCTAAGCTTTTCAATAGTTGGAGGCTGATCATCTTGTGATCTGCTTTTTTCCTTTGACCTTAAGGTCCAAACTCTTCAATAATTGGAGGCCGATCATCTTGTGATCTGCCTTTGCCCTCTAACCTTTGGCGCTGCGCGGTTTTGGGGGAAGCAGATACATTCTTTAAAAAAATTTAACATGACAATATCTTAAAAACTGAGTAACCTCCATTTTATTCAAAACCAAGTGATCTTCGATACATTGCTCAAAACGACACCATTTTCAAGGATAATATCTTTTCGGATGTTCAACATTCCATGGGTGGATTAAGTCGTTCCCTTCAATTGTTTGAAGTCGATATGCCCCTTTGCCACATTAAAGCTTTACCACATAAGGTCCCTCCCAGTTCGGCCCCAACTTCCAATTAGATGGGTTTTTAGTAGCTAAGACAACTTTTCGGAGGACCAGGTCCCCTTGGCTAAACTTTCTTTCCTTCGCGTGGGAGTTGTAATATCTTCGCATCCGCTCTTGATAAATGGCCTTTCTAACTGTCAATCTCTCTCTGACCTCTTCAATAAGGTTTAGCTCCAACCTGAGCTCCTGGTCATTCATCTGATGGTCGAAATGTTCCACTCTAGCACTGGTCAGACCTTTTTCCACCGGAATTACTGCTTTATGGCCAGAAGTGAGCATATATGGAGTTTCCCCTGTTGGTGTTCAGGCTATAGTTCGACAAGTCCAAAGCATGTTAGAGAGCTCCTCCAATCATACCCCTTCGAACTCTCCAGCTTAGTTTTAATAATCTTGAGAAGTGCTTGGTTGGTGACTTCCACCTGACCATTAGATTGTGGATGAACACGGGAAGCAAAGTGTATTTGAATGTTGAGCTCCCGGCATAATTTCTTGAAGTTATGATTGTCAAATTGTTTGCCATTATCTATGACCAGAACCCTTGACGCTGAAACGACATACAATGGACTTCCAAAAGAATTGAGTGGCATTTGCCTCGGTGATCTTTGCAAACGGCTTTCTTCTACCCATTTAGTAAAGTAATCAATTGCGACTACCAAAAGTTTCATCTGCCTCTTCTCCATAGGTAGCAGTCCTATAATGTCCAGCCCCCCACTGTGCAAACAGCCCCAGACTGGTCAAAACTATCAGCTCAGATTACGATTGTCTGGTCACATTTGCAAAGCGCTGGCACTTATCACACTTCTTTACGAAGATCTTCGCGTCTTGTAGCATGGTTGGCCAATAGTATCCTGCTCGGACCACTTTGCCGACTAAAGATCTTACCCTAGAATAGTTTCCACAAACTCCTTCATGGACCTCCCTGAGCACATATAAGGCTTCATGTTCTGATACGCAGCGTAGATATGTCATTGAGATGCCTCTTTTATAGAGTATTCCCTCTAAGACGATGTATCGTGCTGCTCGGAACTTCAATTTTCTGGCCTCCTTCCTATCCTCAGGGAATTCTCCAGTTTCCAAGTATCTTAGGATAGGTTGAGCCCAAAGTATGCTTTGAATCTCCATTACCTCTTGCTAGTCAAACTGACATCCTATACTTGGGTGATTTACCGTTTCCACTATAACATCTATGTCCATGCTTGTTCTGTCAGAGGAAGCTAGTTGTGCCAGTTGGTCAACCTCCTGATTGTTTTCTCGTGGGATTTGTTGGAGCTTCACTTGCCGGAATCCTCTAAATAATTCTTCTGCCAATAACTTGTACTGTTTAAGCCTTTCCCCTCTTATTTCGTATGTCCCACTGGTTTGATGTGCCACCAACTAGGAATCCGTGTTGATTAGAACCTGGCTTGCTCCGCACGCTTTTGCTGCTCTAAGTCCCCATAGTAACGCTTCGTATTCCGCTTTGTTATTGGTTATTCGAAAATTGAGTCAAAAGGCATGTCTAATTCGATCTCCTAGGGAAGTTATGATGAGCAAGCCTTGTCCCCACGCCTTCTTTGGCGCTGATCCATCGATGTTAACTGTCCAAGGTTCTTTTCAAGGATGATCTTGAGCTGATCATCCTTTTCATTTGTGCTTCCGTTGGTCTCTAGTGCTATCTCCTCAGGTTGGTCTGGTCTGACTAGGACCTCCAGGGGAACTCTGCTACAAAATTCACCACTGCCAGCCCTTTCAACGCTGCGCGTGGTCTATATTCCATATCGAATTGACACAACTCGAATGACCACTGTATTAATCTTCCAGAAGCTTCAGGCTTTTGCAGTATCTTCCTTAGTGGCTGGTCAATGAGAACAACTATGGCAGGGGCTTGAAAGTACAGTCTAAGCTTTCTTGCTAACGTGACAAGTGCAAAAGCCAACTTCTCCATCTTGGGATATCTGCTCTCTCTGTCCTGGAAAGCTCGGCTAGTATAGTAGACCGGTTTCTACTGTCCCTGATCTATCTTGATCGGTGCCGAACTCACAACCGTTCTGGACACTGCCAAATATAGCTATAGCTCTTCATGCAGGATAAGATTTAAGAGAAGTGGAGACTTAGATAGGTATTCTTTCAACACCGCAAAAGCCTATTCACACTCCTCCGTCCAAATGAAATGCTTTCTTCAAGTCTTGAAGAATGGTAGACATTTATCCGTTGCTCTGGAAACGAAACGAATAAGGGCAGCAACCCTTCCTGCCAATCTCTGCACTTCTTTGATATTGTTGGGTGCACTCATGTCTAAAATCGCTTTAATTTTGTCTGGGTTAGCCTCGACTCCTCTTTGGCTAACCATGAAACCCCAGTGCATTTTGCTGTGTTGAGCTTCATATCGTACCTCCTTAAGACCATGAATACTTATGTCAAGTCATCCAAGTGTTGATCAGCTTTCTTACTCTTGACAAGCATATCGTCGGCATACACTTCTAAGTTCCTCTCAATCTGTTTCTCGAACATTGAATTGAACAGTCGTTGGTAGGTTGTACCTGCATTCTTGAGCCCAAAAGCATGACTCTATAACAATAGAGTTCCCGTGAGGTTATGAACGTCGTCTTTTCCTGATCAGGTACGTGCACAAGGATTTGGATATAACCAAATAAGGCATCCATGAAGCTAAGCAGCCCATATCCTTCAGTTGAGTCTACGAAGAGATAAATTTAGGGTAAGGGGTAGCTGTCCTTCGGGTAACCTTTGTTTAGATCTGTCAAATCAATGCACATCCTCCACTACCCATTTGCCTTCTTGACTATTACGACGTTGGCTAACCATTAAGGGTATGTGATCCCCTTAATGAAGCCTACCACCTTCAATTTAGTCACTTCCTCACTAATGGCCTCATTTCTTTGTTGAGCAAACACCCTCTGCTTCTGCTTGATCGGCTTCACCTTTGGATCCATGTTCAGTCGGTGAACCATAATGATTGGGTCAATGCCTTGGTTGGACCATGCGAAAATGTCTGTGTGTTGTGAGAGAAATTCCTTTAAAGGTCCTTTGAGGTCTTCTGGTAACTGAGCACCTATTTTCAATGTTTTGGTGTGGTCAAATTCATCTACGTAGACTTCTTCCAATTCCTCTATCGGCTCTCACCCTTCTGGGATCTTGCTCGCTTCTAACTTTCATCTCTTCTATGTTTAGTGCTTCCTTAGAGGTACGCTCCTTGAGGGAAGTGACATAGGGTTGACAGCTGATCTCCACGAGCATAGTCAATCCCTTGCTCGCCTAAGAACTTGACCAGCACGTGATATGTAGATGTAATAGCTCGAAATTGATTGAGTGTTGTTCTGCCAAGGATAACATTATATGCTGACAGGCTACCTATGACCAGGAATGTTAGCATCTTTTTTTTTTTAGGGTAAATTAATGTTAGCATCTTTGAAAGCTTTGTGCGTCCATATCCCATGGTAATTGGCAGTTAGATTGAATCCAACGGGTATACTTCATCCCCAGAGAACCCCACTAAGAGGGAAAGCATGGGCTGGGCATAAACAAAGCATAACACAAGGCTAAATCAAAATAAAGCAACAAACTTCGAAAGCCAATAATGACTGTCCAGGACCCTCGAAAAAAATCCAAGTGATCCACATTAAAATGAACCACTTCACTCATCCCACTAAGAGAGTTTTTTTATTTTCTTTTATAAGAAAATAAGATTCTATAAAAAGGGCATTTAGAGAATGCCACCAATATACAAGAACTCCCAAAAAAAGGAAGTTAATCACAAAAATAAAAGGAAATAAAAAATGAACTGGTGGCATTGCCTTAATGCCCTTTTATATTGATGGGAGATCCAGTATAGAGGTGGCCTTCTCTTAAACCCATCAAAACACCAACCATGGCATTCCCTTAAACCCAACAAAATACCAGCCAAGCACGGTAGTGGACCCGTCAAAACACCGTTCCACCTATGGAAACCACATCTCACACAAACGCCCTCCTCCTACTCCTTGGCACTCTTCTCCCCTCCAACCCATCGAAACGCCAGCAACCTGCTTCTCGAAAAAAACAATCTACAGGACAAAGAAATAGAACAAATGCTCACAATTCCCTCACAAGGTCAAAATGAATGAGAAGATGAGAAGATGAGAAGATGAGCAAGTGTCTCCCCATCCTTGCACAAACAATACCCATTTATCAACACATGTTCCCTCCAAATAAAGTTATCAATAGTGACTCTTTTTGTGCACATTAAGCCAACCAAAAAAAAAAAAAACATATTCAAAAGAACTCTCACCTTCTAAACACTTATCCATTAGGGGGGAGGGAAGGGGGGGGAACTACGATCAACAATAAGTACTTGTAGAAAGATATGACCGTAAGCCTTCCACCCCTGAAGGTAAGCCTTCCACCCCTGAAGGACCCATCTTGGACTGAATAACCTTCCTCTAATAAAATTCATATCAATAGCAAAACTCCACAACCACTTTCCCAAAAAGAATTAAAGCAGAACAACCTCATAATGCCAAGACTCCATCCTTTATGGGAAAACAAACCTTACTTCAATCCACCAAGTGATACTTGAAGTCATTCCCCATATCAACTCATAAGAAATAGCAATGCTTATGATTATAAGTACTCGTTGGCTCCCAAATGAGTATGGTGGGGAAGGATCGAATTTAGCTACTTCTTTTTGGCGTTCTAAGCAATAAGAATTCTTCCTTAGCTGGCGTGATGCCAAATATTACTAGTAGTTGTTACTTGTCCGAGAATTATCTAATTTAAAATGCTACTACTACGATTTCGATGAAAAAAAGAACAATTATACCAACTTACCCTCTGAGGTCTCTAATCTCGGTGAAGGGAACTGAAATGTAAGCGAGGAAACAAACGAAGCTCAAATAACAGAAGTGGGAGAAGGGGGAATTCTTTTCGAGGAAATGATAAAATCAATACATTTCTCTTCCTCTCTATACTCTCCCAGATTCTCTCTAACTTCCTAACCACCCATCCCAACATCAATTGAATTGACATAAAATAGGTCGTAAGGCTAAAACAAGTACTACTAAAAAGAGTGAACCTACACTCTTAGAGTGATACTACGATTCCACTCACTCAATCTCGTTCGAAAGCTCCCCGGCACCCCATCCCCAGCAATTTTTTCCTTAAAAGGTGCCCCTAACGGTAGGCCTAGATAAGTTATTGAGAGGGCCCCAATACAACCCAAAATACTAGCCAGGCTCCATGTATTAAGAATGTCGCCAACCGAGATAATCTCATACTTAGCTAAATACACCAGGAGGCATAACACAACCTAAAAGCAAAGAACATACTAAAGACAACCCAAATGACCTGGCTCAGCACCCTTAAAAAACAGTATATTTTCAGTATAGAGAAAGTGAGAGCTGAACAACCCTACTCCACACAACATACCAACCTCAAATCCCTACATACCAACCTCAAAATCCTACATCAACCCCTTTGAACTGCACTTCGAACCAATGCATAACGAAGGAGAAAGTGGGTATAAATAAGAGAGAGCTAAACTCCCAACACTCAACTCCAATGATTACGCATCTATTTCTTATACAGCATGTGTGCCACATTATGCATGCGTGCTTACAAGTGTTATGAAGTAGTGTTATCAAAATCATAAGATACGGGATATGTAGTGTATTGCCTTTGCATCTACACGAATTATATAACGTATCGTATTAAGGGTTCGTTCGTTTGTTTGCACTGGTTTACGCTAGTAAGCTCACTTGAGGGAACTCGCTTGTGCTTAGAATAGAAATCCTAAGAAACAAAATCTTGGTGTGAGATTAGAACAGAAATCGTAATACGATTTGTATAATACAATAAGTGTGTTAAATGAAATCTGAGCTTTCTATTCTTTTGACTTCCCAATCTCATTCGCAACCTGTTACTTCTTGAAGAATTGAAGTCGCATATAGAGGGTTGTTTGCTGAAGAAACGAAGTCATAATCAAATATACGAAGTCACCTCTGTTCGAAAATTGGAAAGTCGAAGAAACGAAGTTGCATTAGCACCTAGGTTTTTTTGAACCTGTTTTGTGCAACAAATTTAAGTTACCTCTGTTGTCCAAGCAGATTTCTGTGAATAGTTTTGGTATTTGTTTGAAGTCACCTCTACTGTGGTGGTTTGTTGCTTCTGGTCCAATCAACAAGTCTTCTTACCAATGTTGTGCGAAACACCTCACGTTTACCATAAACCAATAAATCTTCTCACCATCTTTTTGTCTCTAATTTTCAATTGGACCTTGAAATTATGCCTCCACCAAAGAGGAAATATAGAAGGAAAATTACCGAGCCTACTCAGGATCATTATGTATGTGTTAATGAGCAAGTAGATGATGATGGTGTAGATAACACTAGATTAAAATTGAGATACAATTATTGTGGTAATAAATATTCAAGCAACATTATTCGAATGAAACATCACCTAGCTCATACTCGTAAAAATGTTGCATTTTGTGCAAAATGTTTGTAAGATTTTATGAAAGTCTTTTCAAAATTATTAATGAGTTGAAACAAAGAAATAGTATTGGTGGTGATTTTGTGGACTCCTTTGAAGAAAATGAAAATTTTAAATCAAAAGGAGGAACAATGGATAAATTTGTGAGCAAAGGAAAAACAAACCACTTTGCTCTCTAAGGTAAAGGATCGAATAAAACCATGCATTGATATTGGTTTCCATGTGTTACCCATTACATTGATTGGATGCTTAAGATAGTGATGAGCTTCTGGTGCATAATGATACAATACGATATACGATACGGTACGTGATAAATAAAATTAATAAAATGATACACGATACGTATCCCCATTTGACAGCACTTTAGGAAGCATACACTACTTGTACATTCCTTACATTTGTATCTGGACTATTAGAGAGTGTTTTTAGTCATAGGAACCATGTAGAATATGATTACTGCAGTCCCAACAAACATTCCATATCATTTCATACATTCTCCAATAAAAAATCTGAAGCGAATGAGTATCATATACAGACAGACCACTGACTTTAGCAAAAAATGGATGAACAGACCAATTTTTACTAAAAATAAAAATTCATAATACCAAAGACACTGAAGAAAATATTATTCCAGAGTTGAGAAGCAAGTAAAGCAACAAGTTATTTCTCTCAGCAACGAATATATAGGGTAGAAAGACATGAACTAAATTCCAAAAATAACTACAAGACATGTGATAGACACACCAAACATGCATGATGCGCATGCACACATGCACACAGGTCGTTTCTTCTCAATTCAGTTAACCATATTGAACCTGAATTCACATTTTGTTTTATTTAAGTCTCTGAGATACTAAATAGAATTACTTCAGCATATGTGAGAAGTACAAACAACAAATTCAGGGGAGTGGAGGTAGTTGATTATAATGACAAGAAAATTAGATACCTTGTCATAAAGTCGTTGGGCAAGCTCCCATGATGAAGCAGAATCCATTTTATCCATCTGTAGAATCATCATCCATCAACTATTCTGTCTCATAACCTGCCCAAGAAACAAACAAAAAAAGATGCATCACCAATGGCAAAAGGACAACCAATAAAATTTGGCTATTTCTAAAATCTAAAAAATATTATATATATATATGATTTGGATACCTACTCTTTTCTGTGCAGGATACCCCCAAAAAAAATTGTTGTTTCTAAAACTACAAAAAATAAAACAAAAAGTAATTTGGATACCAACTATTTTTTGTGCAGGATAAGTTTACTTGACAATGACAGTTGTACATATTCATTCTAAAGCTCAATCACCATCAGTTCATTTAAAGTTCAACCATCAGTTCATTTAAAGCCTCTACAAAAGTTCAACCATCAGAACCACACCTCAATCACCTATATCCATGACCTTACATGCAATTTACTATTTCTTGTTTGGAAGGAGGCTTAAGGATAAGATGCAATGTAACTTACCACAAGATGAGAAGAGGATAATGGGTAAAATGCAAACTATGATTTGGTACATTCCTTGGTTTTGTAGTAGTTGAATTGTAAAAAAGGAGAATTAGGGTTGGGGGGAGAAAAGAAGGTAGAAAGACAGGGAGACTCTAACTGAGAATTAGAGTGAGAATCAAGAAACTCAAAATAACTTCTATACCCCACAACATATATATATATATATATGAGTAATTACAAAACCACCTAGTTAAATATAGAAGAAATAAACTTAATAAACTCTAATAGAAATAAACTAAGTAAACTCTAACAGTAGTGATTTTTGATATAGAGGCTTTGGTTTTTGTGCTTCAAGAGGTGTTTTAGGTCCGTTCACTTTATGTACAAGGTCTTCCCACCATTTTTTGTTGGGCTGCATTTCCTTAATGCCTGGGGCAGGGGTTGTCTTTCGAGTCGTTCTTACGATCGTTGTAGATGCAAGCCTCCTGAGGTTTGCTCTCTCGTATTTTTTCCTCCACCTTCAGCTTCATAAAGCTGAATGGGCAGCCAGAAGTCAATAACAACAAGCATCTATTTTCTTCTTCATGGTCAAATCTACGATCCTCAGCCACGTTTCCCTTCTAACTATACAAATTAACCTCAATGCTTCAAATTGTTTTTAGGGGATTTTAGTCAAAAGTCCAAAAAAATAAGTTTTAACGTGCGAGGTCCATCAACAAAAATTTTAACGCACAAGGTCCAATTGCATGATTTCTCTCGAAAATACGGGGCAAACAGATAAATATATCTGTTTTGTATAACAAACAGATAAATTTATCTGTTTAATATTCATCTGTTTATTATGCAAACAGATAAATTTATCTATTTGCATATTTATGCATAATAGATAATGCAAACAGATAAATTTATATGTATACTTATTTATACCTAACAGATAAATTTATTTGTATTCTTTATACATGTTTTGAAAAGATACAGATAAATTTATCTGTATTCTTTATACGTACTTTTAATAAAACAGATAAATTTATCTGTATTCTTTACACGTACTTTCAATAAAAGACAGATAAATTTATCTGTGTTCTTTATATATATTTTGAAAAAACACAGGTAAATTTATCTGTTCTATGGTATTTTTGTCCTAAAAGAACTTTACGCGTTAAAACTTTTATGAGGATGGACCTTACTCGTTAAAAAATCTTATGCTGGATGAAATACAGTAAACAGCCTATAAATTGGACTATTTACCAATTTTTCGCTGTTTTTACTTATCAAAAAAAATAAATGGGTAAAATGCCATAATTATCCTCAGCGGAAGAAATCATTAGAGGAGTGAAAGACATCATACAGCTTAAGCTAATATGAATTTAACTTTAAAAAGTGAAGGAAAAAGGAAGGGCTAACATTGGTAGGAATGGCATGAGCAGGTCATGGCGGAACGAATTTTGTTCACCAAGTCATCCCTCCGTCCTTAGTCGGGGACCATTCTCTCCATCCCATCCCCGCGCCCATAAGGGAATGGGTTCACAGCATATATCTTTTTTTAAGCCTCTTCGTAACAAAAATTAGAATTCACTAGCGACTAACTTATTTGAGAAGTGGGGTATGTTCTTTAGAGGTCTAAATCCTCCCCGAACATAAATGAAGTGAAGATCAAGATGTCTCCTCTCGTTTCTCCTCCAGTATATGGGTTCTAAGGCCGATCAATATTGAAAGAACCAAAGACAGTAAGTAGTGTTTGTTCATTTGCAGCCATTCAGGAGTAGCTAGAAAGTAGAAACTCTAACACATAAGGATCATCATCAACCGCAAAAAGGAAACTAAAAACATATTGCCCCCTTCTAAATTTATGGGGTGGGGGGAAGAAGAAAAATCATTTTTTTTATTTGCAGGATACCTAATCTTTTTTGTGCAGATAAATTTATATACGAACCTAGTTGTGCACTTCTTTCTAAAGCCTCGGTAGATGTTCAAACACAAAAGTTACGAATCATCCATGACCTTACCCTAAGTTAACAGTTTCTCATTCTAAGGTACTCAAGATAAAATAGTAGAAAGCGAAAGGAGATGATGTTGGGAAAAATGGCTCAAATGCAGTATAGTAAATGCCCAAAATATCTTACCAGAAAAAAGAAAGTAAGATACACAGAGAGAGAGAGAGAGAGAGCGCATTCATGTTGTCCACAATGGGAATTAAATTTCAAAGAAAGAAAGAGAGAGAGAGAGAGAAACAGCGAACATGTTGTGCAAAATAGGAATTAAATTTCAAACAAAGTAGATGAAATTGGAAAGGTATACTTGCTAATCGTGTCAACAAAAGACCGGAACAACAAACTACAATTCATGGTGATGGAAGAAACCCAATTGCTCAACACCAACATATCCCAACTCACATGGTCCTATTAAAGGGGTTGTCTCCTCTCTAGATTCAATCCTCAATATTCAATCCTCCATACTCCATAAAATTGTCGTAACGGTTCCATGTGCATAAATATATCAAAGGGCTCTAGTCATCAACTTGCTCATAAGGAAGAGTGCACATCACCCACAGGAAACCATATCTCCACCTTATATAGGTTGGGCTTCCTCTTTGTAACGTGTGTTATCCAGTGCATACTTCCATTACTCAAAATCATCCAACCAAACCAAAAAGAAATAGAACAAAAAAAGAGTTGATTACCAAACAATATTACCAATTATTTATTTTTTTATTTTCTATAATGAACACAATATAATTTTATTCCTAAAAAAACACAAGTACAATAGAAATGGGGCAAGTAATCCTCAAAAGTTAGAGCATAGTGAAAGGAGACAGATTATGTTAGTGATGAATTATACATACATACCCATATGCATATATGTATGCGTGTTATATACATATATATATAGAGAGAGAGAGACAGAGAGGAGTGTTTTACATAGGAAGAGGTCCTGCAATAAAAAATAAAAAAGTAATAACAACTAAAAAAATAGAAGAATGATAACAGTATATGCAAATCCATGGGGTAGAAACAGAAGGTGAAAAACAGAAAGCGAAGAAAAATGATAAAATTCATTGAAGTGGAAGATGTGGACTGGGGAGGTAAGTTGAGCCTATTGAAGGGGGAAATATATTGTTATAGTATATTTTTTTAGTGGTGTATAATTGAACCCATTAAAAAATGTAATGACCCCATCATAATATAAAAAGATTGTATAATTACATATTACCTCACAAACACTGTACAAGTTCATTTATTTATATATTTTTATCAACACAACATTATGAATATATTATTCTACCGATTGATTAAGACATGTAATTTAGCTTGTGCAATACAGATAGAAGATGATTAATTGTTGACTAGTACAAAAGTTATTATCCTATAAAATAAGTGACATCACCGCTCACTGCATAGTAACTTCTTTTTTTTTTTTTTGATAACTGGGTGTCCGGGAGCTTGCAGTGCACCTCGATTAATCCCGAAGCTCTGAAATTAACGGTCGGACAAACCCCTAGTAGCCCTAAGGAGATTTAAACTAGTTCCCATTGTGGGCAAAACCAATGGTCATTATGTCAAATGTTATTATCTTAAAATTTTCGGTTATTTTTCCAACATTCGGGGAAATACTATCAATTCTTACCGGCAACCACTTGTATATCAATAGGACTACTTTTTTCAGTGACATGCATGCGTGTGAAACATTGGATTTATTTTGGGCACATGGCACTTTAGGATGATAGAATGGAGGGCCATGGATGACGAAAACGAAGTTCTTTACCACATTGCAACACTTTTAGGTTAGGACTATGGAAGCACTTCAGTTGCTTTCTAGACCAATGATCCGAGAATTTTTACTGTCGAAATCAAGCTAAACTATTGGCTGAGTTCCTCAAGTCGTCTTTGACAGTTCCTTGCGGAAATTCACTCATGGGTCATTCTAGGTAAAAGCAGTTGGTTATGAAAACTTTGGGTTTCTTTTATCTGCTTTTTGTTTTAAATGGACTGCATAAATCTTCCATTCCAAGAGAGGATGATCTGTCAAGAAAACTCTTGTGCCGCCCCACTCCAATAATGGCAACAAAAATAATCTCCATCATCTCAAATACAGCAAAATAGCAGCAAACCACCTAAGGAAGCAATATCATCAACTCCCTTCGTTGTTTTCACGTAGTATATAAATTTCACCTTTTCCTTAGCAACTGGGTTCAAAGGTGTGGATTAGGGAAGTGCTCTCTCACGAACCTATATAATTTGTGATCAAAATCTATGCAGTCAAATTATGCAAAACCCTAACATAATTATTAAGAACAAAGCTTTGAAATTACTAATTCACCACTTTCAATGCCTCCTAAGTAGTATAACTGCATGCAATCAAGCACAGATTTTGTGATTTCTCACAAAATCTGCAATTAAGCTACTGGGTCCTGGACGACTGAAGCCAAAACTAACAATATCTGTCAGTAGACTGCCGAGCAAAGTTGTTAAAAAAGAAAACAAAAGAAAAAACATCCACTCCGAAACAATAGAAACGCATTAAACACAGACATCAACAAGTTTTGCTTGATTCGATAACTGAAAGATGAGGCAAAATGTAGAGAGAGAGAGAGAGAGAGACTTATTTTGTAGAATCAGATCTGCCGAGATTTCTCTGTACATGCAGGTAATCTGACTTACCTTTTGGGAGGATCAGCATCCTCGCATATAATAGTACTAGTTGAGGTTTTCGTGCTACGCACGGTCATTATTTTTGCGACACTACTAATTATATTTGTTTGGCATAATATGATTCCCATGTCATCTATGGCTCATCGCCCATTACAAGATAAGCCAAAAAATAATCTTTGAATGACACAAATACAAGGTAAATCAGAAAGAATCACAACAAATGTGAATAGTACTATATATAATTGTACACCTTAGACTGTAGGTGCAGATCAGGTTTCCACCATTTATGAATTCCGTGAGCCTATTTGAAGTCTTGTGCAGGAAATAAATTAACTATTAGATTGGCGAAGGAATGACGTGCAGCGGATCTTCTGACTCCTTCCCCATTACACACTCATAAGAAGACCCCCAAGTGAATTCTGGGTAGCCAACCTCTCGACACCTCCTACTTTGATCTCCTCCATCTTCTTCTTGTGTTCAAAATACCTCATATACTCCGAGCCAATGTGGTCAGCCAGACTCACAAATAGACATGGGATCTATGCAGACAAAGCAACAAAGGGATCTTGTACAAGATTCCTCTATTGCTGGGGGCGAACCTTCAAGGCAACAGTGAGTTCTACAGCAATAAAACTTGTTTCTCAAGACTATAGCATTGACAATTTGACATTGATCAAACCCTTTAACTATAGAAAATTATTCTGTGTCCACTAGGTTCACCGAATTTTATGCTCGTACAATGTTGAATTTACAAAGTACAAAAATATAGCAAGCAAATGCATCTAAGACAATCCAGAAGAAGATTGCAA
>JAULJZ010048440.1:0-14153 GCA_032270985.1 Heliamphora pulchella
TTGGGTCTTTTGTACATTCAGCTCATCAAGATTCTAATGTGCCAGTCATGGGTCCTATACCACCACCTCCACCACCTCCACCACCACCACCCCCCTCTTCTCCTCCACCCCTTCCTCCTTCTCCACCTCCACCTCCTACCTCTCCCCTTCCTTTTGGAACCCTGCCTTCTACACCTCTTCCTACTGCTTTTGATTCTGTTGATAAAGTTGTGGTGGTTACCACCCAGATTACCGAAGAAGCACCTGAGAGTGATGACCATAAAAATCCTGAAGGCAAGGCAGGTTCCCCCGTTGAAGAGGATTTATCAGATGTGGAAGTTACGGAACTGGATCTTCCTCCACCACCTCCCAAGCCAGCAGAAGAGAAAGTTCTGCAAAAAATTGAAGTCCTATGCCATTTTATTGGAAAGAATGGTCATGGTTTCGAAGATATGGCTCGGCAGAAAGAATGTGGGAATCCAGAGTTCAGTTTTTTGTTTGGTGGCGAGCCAGGAAGCGAAGCTGCAGTTGCACACGACTATTTTGAATGGATGAAAAAGAAATGCATTTTGGCCTGTAAATTGCAACAACAAGAGCATAATAATTCAGCCTTAAGGCCTTCTGACATTGACATTTCAATGCAAATCAATAGTTTGGTGGATGCAGGTGCATCCGATTTACCTTCTGATTCTGATATGGATATGGAAGGTTAGTGCACCTGGTGTTGTTGGATTGCTTTTAATCCATTTTTCTTTATTCAATTAGTTTCTACCAATGTGTTAACATCTCTAGCTCTTTTTGTTTGTTTGTTTTTGCATGCTTTGAAGCCGTGAAAAGCCTTTTTTTTTGAGAAGTTTGAATTTTGAGATTTCTGATGGATTGCATGGTCCGAAGAAATTGAATGTGTTTGATGATTGCTGCTTCACACATTAGATGTTGAACATGTCATGTTTGATGATTTGCTGCTTCACACATTGGCTGCTGTCTACATGTTATTCACAATAAGCATGCTTTTGTCTTGGTTTAAAGGTGTAAACAGTATTGATTATACTGAAAGCTTTGTTTTGTTGTTGTAGTTTTTATTTTAATTTACTGGTTGTGTCATGGTTGTAACATATTCATTTGCTCTGGTGGTTTTTCATATTCTGAAATCTTTTGATTCGATTTTCATTCATTTTATGACAAAAAATGGAATAGCTATTTTTTTGCTTCACATGTCCTCTGTTGTGGGTTTATTTGAAAAGAGAAAATGTAATCCAAGTGAATGTCTTGAATGAATATTAGAAATTAGATAATAAACTGCTCTCTGAATTCATTAGATGAAAAGCATTAAGGAATGAAGTAGAATGATGATGATAACATAACTTTTGTGTCATTTATTGAAGATTTAATGTTCAATTTGCTGATAATTTTTTTGTCATAGGTTGCTTTTGTTTCTTTTCATAAACTATAATAAGTGTTAATGGATGCCAAAAGAGTGTGATCCTCGACATGACATGAAACCCCTCCCCCCCCAAAAAAAAAGAATTAATAAATAAAGTTCATTAGGACAAAATGAATTCGAAGTGTCTACAAAACAAATAGGGAGAGTTGCTCTCTTGGTCACACAACTAAACCAAACTAACAAAAGAATTTTTATACCTCAACCTTCTCAAAATCATCTCCAGTTTTGCTCCCTGAAATGCGCCATATTAAACAAAGAGGGTAGCGACCTATGCTTTCTTCTTTCTTGTACTTGAGATACGCCCTTTTCCATCAAAGCATTGCTTGGCCACCAATCTGTGATAGGCTCATGTCATGCTACTCATGACCATAGGTCAACCCTTCCAAGCCACATTACAATGTGAGCGTATGATGAAAAGGATTTGAACAAGAGAGGAACAGTTTGAGATTTTGAATGTAACATGTTTGGCAACTTGTCTAGTAATGAGGTCAATTTTGATTTTATTGTTATTTTTCTATTAGTTCTTTGCTGTTAGAATAGATTTATTTATGTTCCTTAAATTTTAGTAGTTGAGAATGTCTGTAACTTTCTCGATATGTTGCGTATGGGTTGTATTATGGCCCAATTGACTTTTTGGGTCTTATACGTGGTCTTGGGTCTCTATTAGGTTTAGGATATTTTAATTAGCCAAAGTTTCTTAGTTTCTTACTTTGAAGTCTCAGTCTTAAAATAATTAGGAGAAAACCAAATAGCTCATGAATGTCATGTTGTGCTTCTATAGATGAAGCTAAGTTTTGGGATTTTGTAGAAGATTTTTGAAGCTGTGTTATTCTTTATTTGGTCTTATCTAAGGGTAACTCCTAAAAAATTCTAACTGGGAGTCTGTGAATCTTTTCTTCTTTTATTCTCTTCTATTTTACTATTTTTCTTGAGGTACAATTCAAAGCCACCCAATAGCTCTTATTTATCATATCTGAAAATAATAATTCCCCCAACTATTTGTATCTCATCATAAAGAATCCTATCCATAGCATGTTGTAAGCATTACTAAATTATTACTTGCGTAAACCTCAAGCATGATTAATCTGAACAATAGGCACACTCCTTTTGTAAAATTCTAAAATTGTTCCCTTTTGAAAGATAAAATTGGTCCTTTCTTCTTACTATGCATCACATCTCCTCCTAAGGTTGTTTATTTTTTGGGTTCTTTCCAAGGAACCATGCAAAGAACGTTGGCCTTGGAAAGCACCTCTAAGCCTTGAAACTTTTATTTGGAATTTATTAAAACCTATAGCATGCTTAAATAACAAAGAATTGGAAAACAACTGACACTTCTCCGCATCCTATCTTCTACTAAACTATCCTATGCAAAGTCTTTGGCAACCCCAATAGGTTCCCATTCACATCTTCATCTTGTAAGGATTTTGCCTACTTTGACATCCGTAATTCCTAGATGCTCCTACTCCTACTAGGAATAAATAACTTCCATCAGAGTATTTTTATAAGTATCAATCAAGGCTTTCATATTTGGGATTTTCATAATTGCCAATGTTAAATTTTGGCATTAAAAGTGTTTGAGATGCAATTTTATGTTAACAAGTTTTGGGATGGGGAATATTCTATGATATGGAGGCTAACTAGAATACTAGATTGGGGTATTTCCCGTAAAATCTATTTATGAAGCTTTAACTGGTAGCTATTTATCCTCTTTCCATTGGAAATCTTTTAGAGATCCGATGGCTTCTCCTAGGGTGCCTTTTCTCATTTGGGGTGCAACTCATGGTAAAAGCTTCACTAGTGACAATTTGATTAGGAGAAATTTAGTAGATTTGAATTGGTGGTGTTTGTGCAAATACTTGGGATGGTGAAGCTGTGAATCATCTCTTTATCTATTGCCAAGTGGACATATGTTTGGATTTCAATTTTGTCTTGGTTTTTCCCTCGTGGATTTTGTTGAGGCTATTCATAGAATCATAGCTTGTTGGGGGCTAGATCAGTGTTATCAAAACTGTTAATATCCTACTGATTTATAATGTGGAATACACTTTCCCAAACATGGTACCCTTTTGTTTTAAAGTAGTAAATTTAACCATCTCAAAAATGACACCATTTCTTTTCTATTTATTTGTGCAAATTTCTTTATTAGGCAGAAAAAGCTAGAGAGAGCGGACTTATGGTACGATACAATGTAAACATAGGCCATAATACATAAAATGTTTTATCAAACAGTTAATTTGAAGAATAATAAACTATTTAATTATATATTTAATTGTTAAAAGAAAATTTCTCTCACGTTCAGGGCACTTTAAATCTTAGTAGTTTGATATATACACGCCTATCCGGTTCTATGACGTTTTAGAGCTTGTTTGTACTGCATTCTCTTTCTCATTCCTCATATCAAAATCATCTGCATTCCAAGTAATATGTGGCTAGAGCATGGAAGAGGTGGGGGAAGTTGTGGCTTTGATTCCCTTATTCGTACTTTGGTTATTGGCATGACGGGCTCATAGATCTATCGATGCTATAGAGGTTCTTTGTGTAGGTTAAAAAATACTTTTGTAAAGTTTTGTGTTATTGGGTGTTCTTAATTCTTTTAACCGTTTTTTGGATTTTGTAGAGCTTTTTGATACATGAGGAAGTGTATGGGTATTTCTTGTTTTTATTCTTCTCTTTCTGTATGGGTATGGGTGTATTCCTTTTTTGTCTATCTTTTAATAATATTTTACTTATAAAAAAACCTGAAAGATATTTGAAGATTTTTCTTATTTGAAGATTTTTGAAGATTTGAAGATTTTTGGGTGGTTCTTGCATCGTGTTCTCACTTGCTTTTGAGTTATTTATTTATTTATTTTAATTTTTTTTGGGGGGGTGGGGGTTGGGAAAAGAAAAAGGCATTAGCATTGTGGGATTGGCGTTTTGAGTTATTTTGTTGGAGCACGAGGATAGAATTTTTGAGGCATTGAGGCTAAGTTTGAGAATTTTGATTCTCTTTAGAAGAGTGTGTTCTATTTGTCATGTTTTGGGTGTCCGTATCATTGCATTTAGAGGAATCTCTCTCTCTCTCTCTCTCTCTCATTCTCCTTTATTCTTGTATTTCTTCTTTTGGTGCTGATTCACTGATTTTTGTAGTTATCTATTTGTACAATAAAATTTTGTTTTGTTGCTGATAAAAGAAAGATGCTCAATAGAACTCAGGTGCAACAAGTAGTTATGTTTGATATGCACTACTTTGTTTTGGGACAAATTTGAGTCCAAGGGTGAACTTGTGGCAGGTTGAGTTGGCCCCGTGGGGAGGTGAATATTGACATTTTGACTGTATATTTTTTCGTGTACGGTATTGCCAGTTTTTGGTGATTGGGAGATTTGATGGGTGTAGAAGACAATATTTGTCTAAGGATGAACATTGACCTTTGTAAACAGTAAATAGTTTTTTGAGTGAACAGTATAACCAAAGTACGGGTGTCCTCCATCCGTGGAGATTTAGTCAACCTTTGGTTTGCCTCTCAAGTTATGTCGAGGAAGATTGTGCAAAAGGGAGATAGTTCCTTCAAAGACGATAGGTAAGATATATTGAGGCGTGCTAGATGATGCTGGTTGGGAGGGGCAGTGGAGTTCATTGATCGATCTCCTTGATTGGCTATTAGATTTCATGGCTTGGTGGGAAATTGTAAGGAGTTTTACATAGGGTTCAGGAATTAGAGCTTTTGAGCACAGTTCGAGGGGTTGTGGAGATTGTCCCTGTGCTTTCGGGAGGCAGAGGAAGGTTGGTTGTCAATTTAACCATTGATTAGTATAGATCAGAGGAATAAGCGTCAAAATCAACCTTATTGAATTGTAATACAGATAAATGGTATGCGTATGCATTGCCATTTAAGATTCAACAGTTTAGGCTTTGGTTTGCAAATTATATTTTCTAGGAATGGACATTGCAATATTGTTAAATGCTATAAATGTGGCAATGTAGCTTTCTTTTTGTGAAAAATGTACTGATTTGAAGTTTCTGTGTGATGCTTGAGCTTGTGTTCCAAGAAATATTTTCTTTGATAGATTCACGCCCCCCCTCCCACAAGACTCTTTTCCTTGCGTATTTAAGGCCACTTCAATTTCAATTACTTTTTGCTGCCTTATTGAAAGGTAGTTCTTGATTGTGAATTCTCCTCATGCTTTTTTTGGGTTTCAAATTAGATAATAATTGTAATTATTAAATTGTTAGTCACCAATTCATCAAGCTTATGCTATTAGAGACGGAGGGATATTTTTATTATTTATATCTTCGACACGCCTCCACATGTGTTGCATGGCTCTCCTCCATAAGCTTGCCAAAATGTGCAAATATTTTTAAATTATCCGGTAGATGGTGAGACTTGAACATGTGATCTATTGCTTTCATAGATACCATATTAAATTGTTAGTCATCAACTCATCAAAAACTTTAGCTATTAAAGAGATGGATAACTTAAATATTTATATCCTCAACACATTTCCTCATGCGTGGATTCGAAATAGGTTTCAGTTAAAATTCTTGGAAAGAGGAGCCAACAAAATGAAAAACCTGTTAACTTGTATTAATCTCGAATGAGTTATGGGTATTCTGTGTACGATTATAACACTGAAGCTTTCTCTCTTCTTTGTTTGTCTTGGTGGTCTTTAGATGATATCACCCAGCATGATGAAGAGCAACAAATTTATATCTCATTTGGAGGTTTAAACGGTGAGGAAGTTTTGATACCTAAAGGGCTGGATATTCAAGAGCAATTACGTGCACCGCAAAATGATGCTGAACAAAGTCTTGCAAGCAATGCTATATCGGGGTCCTCGGGGCTAGCTAAACAAGAAAAAGGTAGCTAAGCAGTTCTGACTTCACTCATCATTTCAGTTCATTTGTTCCCAAGTTTACTTTTTCAGTTTCCTTTCTACTTCATTTGCATGCATACAAGTTGCTGCTGTGTAGTTGTAGTTGTCAAATGTAATTGTCAAATGTCTGCCTTGTAATTTTCAAATTTATATGCTTCAATTCTATTTATCATGCCCACTTTGAGCCTCTAGATTGTATTTGATGATCACCAGTGATTTCGAGGTAGTGTTTGGCCTGTATCCTTAAAATGAGTTTTTTTAAGGACATCCATTTGGCAACATGCTTTTAACCCGACAAGGGGGGAAATGAAAAGGCTAAAAGCCATTAAAGGAGTCCACTTAAAAATTAGAGATGATTAAAAGCCATTATAGAAGCTAGCTTAAAGGCCTTGAACCAAAACAACTAACAAATCATTATTGATGTTACTTTTGATTTATCTCCTTTAAATTTCCTTTCTAATTGGTTTGACAAAAAAAAGATATACAATTGACTATTGTTCCTAAGCCAGTAATATTGGTCCTAGTTTTATATAAAAACGAGTTGCCACTTTCATTCTTTTCCTTGTTAAAAGCTCTTTTTTTGTTTCTCGGGAGATTGTATGGCCTTATGAGAATTTGATGTAGATTTTGTGATTAGAAATATTTTAATATTCAAATGTGTACTTTTAACTTTTTGAGTGCATTTTGGATTTTCAAATTCAAATAATGTGGGGAAGTTGCCATGTTATGTATGGAGTTATTAATTAATAGTTAAGTTTGATATGTTATCTGACCAATGTGGAAAGACAACCAATAGGCTATAACGTATGTTGCATGGACTTGGTATGGGTCCCAGGTGCGAGTATGTTTTTTAAGTGTCGGATATATCTAATTTTCATATCATGAAAACGAGAACAAGGTAAATATTCATATTCTTAATATATATATATTTTTTTCAGGATAAATAGTGTTTACAAGCTTCTATCTAGCATTTCATGCATAACATGAGAGAGAATGTATAATTTTATGATAAATTCGAATTACTAAATATGCTTTTTAAGTGAATATCTAACTAAAAATGTCGTACATATATTTCGTACCTTTATCTAAATATGCTTTCTAAGCGAATGTCCAACTAAAAATGTCGGACGTATATCTCATACATTTATCTAAGTGTTGAGTATTCGATAGGGTACTTTATACATTTAGAAGAATCCATGTAACATACACTATAACTGCAATACCGTTTGGCTAGAGGCATGCTCTAAGGACTAAGGAGTTGCAAGGACAAAAGGATGTGGGTTTAGGTAACTAAGAAAGATATGGAATCATTTGTTTTTACAGAAACTATCCCCAAAACAGAATGCAATTGTTTTACAATATTTATATTAGTCTTGTCAAGGATATAGGGCAGGATTTTTAGTTTGGTCGTAAACTTCTATTATTGCCTATTGAATGAGCTGACTTGTTATCTGATATTCTCCTCACAACAGCTCATGGTCAGCTTTGTGCAGTTTTTCTATTTATGGTTCGTATAGAAAAAATAGGGTTCTTTGTGGCACTAGTGGGTACATTATGGATTTTATTGCAACACATTTCATCCTGTAGAGCAGTAGGTCATTTTGTTCGTATTGTTTTAGTTGTAGGACAAGGATTGATCGTTGGTGGTGTTAATTGCTATTGAATTGTACATATGCTCTCTCTCTCTCTCTCTCTCTCTCTCTTTCTCAGAGACCCCTATTTGAGAATGTAACAAAGTGGAGTGTCGATTTGAGTTCTTTCCAAACTTTGAGGAGATGTGATGCTTTATTTTGGGCAGAAAGTTATTACTAAAACTATACCATTCTCTTTCATTGTCAAAGATTTCGATAAATTTGACATTTTCTTTTTTCCTCCCCCCCCAATTCTCTTTGGTAGCACTATCACCAACTATGGCTAGTGTGTCTATATCATGATCTTTTTCCACTTGAATTGATTTTTTTTTGTTTTTACACAAAACCACTAGTAGAAACCTTGAAGATTGATTTTTCTTTGGAAATCTTTCATCCAAATATTAGGACAAGCCCCTCCTCATCAAATGTGAGGTATTAACTAACCATTTACAATATAAAATGTAAAATGACATCGTGTTTACATATAAAAATTTATTAGATGGTCTCTCGCTTGTGGTCCCAAAGTATAGTTATCAAAATATTACGATTCATAATTTAGTTTACGATTTGATTCATGATTCATGCATAAGTCGAGAGAAATCCATGATGAAATCTTGTGATAGAATCATTTGAATTTTATGATTCATGATTCAATTTACGAATCAATTATCTATTTATGATTCATATGATTTTTAAAATTATCAGATCTAATAAAATCCAAACTTGTATTTACCATTTTCTTCCCTTTTCTCCACCTCCCCTGAAAATACTATAATACAACTTATTATATTTATTGTGAAATTAAGAAATAACCATACATAATTTGTCGCTTATTTGGTAATTAAAGGATTTAATAAGAAACATATAGATCTACAGGTTCTTAACTTTTTGTCACTTCTCTTTTATATGGGAAAATTTTCAAAATACATTTGTTAAGGATGTTTAAAATGAAAATGGCATTTCCAATAAATTATCTATTTCTATTTTGATGAAAAACCATAGTTTAGTATGATATGGTTGTAGTGGTTGGACTTTTGAGCTTTTTTAAAACATATTTTTATTAACAATAAGTACACAAAATACGTTTTAATGTGTTTTATGTTTAATCTAAAAAGTTTTCATCTATTCTTTTCTCTTATTCTACTATCTCTAGGGTTTATTGACCCCTTTTATGAATTTCAAAAGAGAATTTACAATGATTATAAGAAATCTTACAGTTGGTTGGATTTGAGCCAAAATCTCGTGATGAATGTAAATGTGTTCCAAATTAGATTATAAAATCATTTTCTTATTGTATAATTTGTGGCAATATTAATTAATTTATTTAATTTTATTTCATACATATGAAGTCGTTAACATTATCTTTATAGTTTATGCCGAATTTACAATTGTTGATTCGATTGGTGGGTTGATAGTATGAAATGGAATGATGTGAGCATTGTGAGTTTGCTCTTTTTATATGAAACAGCAATCTTCCTGGTCTAGATGTTTTGCAGCAGGTCTGCACTAAATTGTTAATGATCTTGCGAGGATTTATGCTCCTTAGAGAATTTGATGGAAAAATACAATTGATGTGGCAGTCTAGAATACAGGAGTGGCCCTTGCAGGAGTCCCTTAGTGACAAGCGTAGCACTAACAATTGAGGGTGGCCTGTAATGTGAGCCATTTCAATCTCACTATTGGAAAGTTTACCTTTGTTTGACGGATCATGTGGACGATGCCAGGAATACCCAGCACCCCACTATGTGTCAAGCCATTCTGTAGCTTGTATCACATGGGTATTGTCTGAATATCTTTCACCAAGCCATCTTGTGTTCTGTGCCACATGGGCACATAGTTTACAGCCCTTCAAAACAACATGGTTTTTTAACTTCAATGAACGGGTCGGGTCCTATGCAGATAATCATTAGGGTAGAGATGCCCTGATGCTTGGCAACCCTTGCCATGAATTAGGAATTGAGGTGCATTGGCAGGGGTGATCTGCTCTATGGCAGTCAGGTGTCTCTAGCTCATGGATGGTGGAGTCTGTCGGCATCTTTGTAAAATAAAACTGAACCCAATCATGAGGCAAGATAAGAGCATGGGATTAACTTTTGTCTCTAAATTTCGAATACAAGCATTCTATGTTCTAGATGCAAACTTTTTTTTTTAAATTCAGATTGCGCTTCACTTTCGGCTCTCATTGTTGATTTCTTCTCTTGTATTTGCGTGGCTTTTCCTCTTACTTATGAATTATCTTGCTTTCAATTCATTGTCATTATCTTCACCATAAAAACAAATTTGTTGAACACAATGCAAGATTCATCTTCTATTAAGCATGCTCAAGAAACTTGTGGTTGTAAGCAAAGTTGTATCAATTTAAGCAATCTTCCATATTAATTGAGATGTGTTGGATGCTATTTGATAATTAGACTATTATTCGACCATTTCAAAGTATAAAATCTCGTTCAATACAATTGCAGAAGTTAATGTATTCGAATATTTTTTTATCAAACCAATAATATGTTGTCCTAGCTTGTCTTATTGTATGCATTTTTGTGTATAAATATCTTCTCTTATCTTTTACATTTTTTTATGCAATAAGAACATATCTTAGTGTAGGAATTTTTGTGTGCATTGCTCTCCCTTGGCTAATATCATCCTTGAACATAAGACAACCCTAAAGAAGGTTTTTTTTTTTTTTTTGCCATTTTTTTTCTCTCAATATAATGAGGAACCCCTCAAAGGTAAGGCCACTTTGGACCCATGCCTGCAAAAGTGAACCACGGATACATACAGCCATGCACAAGCCATGACCATGAAGCAGTTTGTCTCCTTGAATCCAACTTATCGCACCATGGATTTTGTTACTGCCTTACTGGACCAATTAGAGGATATGAATAGTCATTCGATACCTGTAAACATGAGGTTTTCACTATGAACTACCAGGTCAGGTGGACAAAGATGATCTTAGTTATTCTACATTTGTTTCTGACATCTTGTTCTGAAATTTATCTTTTAATTTTTTAAAAATATATTTCTGGCCTCTGCAGCTTTCCATATTATACTTGTTTCTGTGGTTCAATCAAGTCGCTGAAAGCTACGAGTAGTATTTTTCTTGTTTAAACAAGGATGTTAGTTGCTGATTCAGTATTTTCTTCTAATCATGCATTTCTCTTTGTTGATATTCACAGTATTAAATACCTCTATATCTGTGTCATATTTGATGGGTCTGGGAATGTCGTCTTCTTTGTTTTCCACTGTTTATCTACAGGGTCTAAACTCTTTCCCGATGACGATCACTCTACCTATGAAACATCGCTTCCCAAGGTTGATATCTCAGACAGAAGTTCATCTGGAGTTGCCAAGTGCCCTTCAATCAACAATTTAGAAAAATTGTCTATTCCTCAACTAGAAGATTCAAGTCAATTCGATGTGTCAGCTGCTGCAGCTGGCACTGGTTTTGATGCATTTCCTGGTGAACTCATCAAAGGTGCCAGCCCTTTCAGACTTCTTCAAGACTATGCTTCCGATGAGAGTTCAGAAGATGATGACAAGCCTTGTCTTGAAGTTGTCAGCCCTGTAACAGCCTCACCATCAACTACAGCAGGTGGTACAAGTTTGCACGGAGGTACAGGATCTAATTTACAGACAGATCCAGGACCAGAGAGTCTGACAAGTTCTGATATGGCATTTGGAACGTCCTCTGAATTTGTTGTGGCTTGTTCTCTGAGCATGCCGTCAAATTCTCTGGAATTCTTCTCGGAATCACAACATATTTCGAGGGAAGCTAATATAACATCCACTGCAACTGTTAAAATTGAAGAATTCATTGAAAATAACAATGAAAATCAACCACCTATTGATGATGCTATTTTTCCCGAGCCTCTGCTACAAAAAGATGCTCTGGATGGTTTTCATGAGGCTGATCCTGAGAGCGGCAAGTCTCAGGGTCAAAAGGAAGATGTTAAATATACATCTACTCTCCCAAAAGTTGACGAGTTTGGGAGATTAGTCAGAGAAGGTGCTAATGATAGTGACTCCGATGACTCGCGCTATAATGGAAGGCTTGGTAAGAGAGGGAGAAGTTGGAGCCGAAGCCGATCTCCTCATGATAGTAGGAGGAGGAGTCCGCGGAGAAGAAAGGAGAGGCGAAGTCGGTCTCGCAGGTATGCAATTTATTCACTCTGTTTTAGCCTGGATATCTATTGATTTCTCTTATAGATTCAGAATTGTTGGATTTAGTATCTTTAGATTCTGAACCCTTGGTTTGCTTTTATATGGATTTTCTGGACTAATATTTTTGGGAAACTGTAAATTTCTTGGTGATTCGTTTCAGCTGGTCTCCCAAGAAACGAAGAAGCAGGAGCAGATCTCCCTCATATAGGCGTGGGGGTGAACTGAGTGGTGACAAAATGAGACGGGACAAGGGTCAGCTTCCCGAGTGCTTTGACTTTCTCAAAGGCAGGTGCCACCGTGGAGCATTTTGTCGGTATATGCACCATGACTCCAACAAGAGCGATGGTGCAAGATCCTACAGGAGAAAACAGCAGTATGTGGATGTTCCACCTGTCTCAAGGATTTCCGATTTCCGTGAAGAGATTGAGAAAGATCCTCTTAGAAGATCAGTTCATGATCTGGATATGCCTGGGAGCAGCTTTGGTGCTACTGAGGATGGGAACAAAGACAGAGAAAAAGTATTAGGCCCTGTGCAGGATACTGTGGAAAATACGAGTTCTGGTAGAGAGGATGAATCTCTGCTTACCGATGTGGCTAAATCTGTCAAGTCTAGAGTGGTAACTGCAACCGTGCAGGAAACTCGGGATATTAAAGAAGAGATAGTGGAGGCCCCCATTGAGCTTCCTGATAATGAAAATTGTCTGGAAAGAGTGGAGACTGGTCAGCCTGTTGATGGTTCTTCCTCTTGTCAGTTAACTGATGCTGGTGCCTCAAAGTCACCTGGTGGTTCTCCTCATGGCATATCTTCTCCACATGAAAATTTGGTGATTCCACAATCTCAAGCTAGTAATCCCTCTCTTCCAGTACTTCAGAAAGCTTTTCGCCTACCTCAAGATGCGGATGGCTCTTCTACATCTGGTTCCTCACTATTTCAGTCAACTACTTCCCAAAATCAGCTGCCAGTTAGTGCATCTCATGTAAATAAGATATCTCCCAATCAGTCATTTCCTGGTACAGGTTCTATCAGCCAACCATTTTCATGTGATAGTTTTTCATCTCAAACTCTGCCTCCTGAGGAGTTAATTCCACCTGTTATTCCTGTGAGTTTTTCAGATCATCATTCGCAGATACCGCCTCCTCTTCCCTCACTTTCTCAAGACAGAAGTACCCCTCCGCCACTGCTTCCCAGGGAAATCATGCAGCCAACTTCAAATTTTCTACCATTTTATCCTCCCAATCAACCTCCATTGCAGATCCAGCATTCTCATTTTTCTGTACCACCAAACTCCTCTTGGTCCCTGCCACCGCCGCCACCATTGCCACCACGGCCTCCATTTGTTAATAATTCAAATGTAACCGCAGCAACTGCTATGCAAGGTGCTCCTTGGTTACAATTTCAACAGAACCCACTGCCTCCAAGGAATGACTTCTCTACACAGACGTTTGTGAGGCCCTATCCACCTCAACTGCCTGCTCATTCTCAGGTGGGCGAGTCTCAGCATCGCAGCTACTCTCTAATGGAGCAGGAGCCTCCTCAATTTTCCTCACAAATGGAAGATTTCAGACCAAAACCTCAACCTGTGGGCAACCCAATGAGCCGACCGTTTGGAGTTACAGGTCTTGTTGGAGAGCGCTTCTCACTGTTTCCAGTACAGGGTTCAAACCCTTTGTTTGGCCAGGGAAACAGTACACTTCAACCTGTTCCTTCTATGATGGATTCGGGAGCAAAGAGAATTCAGTCTTTCCTGGGTGACAATCTGCCTTCTGATGAATTTTCCATGTCGATTCAAAATTATGCTTACTCGCAGGAGAAACGGCCACTCTATGGACTACAGAAGCCTGAAGCTGATGATGTTGGTGTAAATCTGGGTGATTATGGGAATATTAATTCTACCATATCAAGATTTACATCAGTTCTTATTGACAGGAACCAGCCATCTGATCTGCCTGATTTTGGTAGGTCAAGAATCTCAAACCACTACAATCCGTATGCATCCACTTTTGACCAGCCACTGGCCTCGAAAATCTCCCAATTCAGTTCCAATGTTTTCAAACAAGAAAAGGATGTGGCCACCAGTAATCTATTT
>JAULJZ010048470.1:0-14152 GCA_032270985.1 Heliamphora pulchella
AGTTTTATTAGGGGGAAAAAAAGGTATTAAAAAAAAGAGTTATTTCAAGATTAGTTCTAGTTTTAGAAATAATAAAAGTTTTTGTTTGTTTTTTTTTTTTTTTTTGACATTTAGTCATATTTTTAGATGTAACACTTCGCTCTCGCAAGACACTCTATTTGTGCAGTGGGACATGATACCAAGGCATGCTAAAATATTCAAAGTATTAGGTAGAAACTTATCGCACTCAATTATATTCAATCAACTATCACGTCTTTATTTTTTAATATCAACAAACAATTTTGATACACATTTCTCTTTAATACTTGAATTTCTATTGGTGTAGCAATTCATATCACCCTATTTTATAACGCAAGTAGACAATATAAATAAAGCAAATTAATCAAATGGGATAATTAAAATAACCCTATTAATTTGACATGTACTTATATATGGATTTAATATGGGTGACATTATTATCTATATATAACTGTTATATGAGTGGCGTTATTTTTGAAAAATTCATAAATGAGTGAAAAACATTCATTGATTATAGAATTTTAAAATCATATCTCCACCATTTTAATTTGCATCCACCAGATTCTTAATTTTGTGTATAATTGATCCACGTTCGTTTAAAAATTCAAATTAACATAATTCTAACTGTCACTGCATTTCTCTTCAATTCTCCAAACCCAAGCCGTTGTCCATGGATCACCGCCGCCTTCGCACTATCACCGTCATTCCTCCTTCTCATCTTCCTCGTCGCCATCGTTGACCTTTACCTCCTCCTCCTCGTCGCCGCCATCGACCTTCACCTCCTCCTCCTCGTTGGTGTGCAGAACCAAAACCATGGCCAATAGTGGAATCATCCACACCACAAAATCATCGACACTACAGCGTTTTCATCCTTTGTCGCCGTTTTCATCTTCTGTCATAGTCATCCCCGACATTGCTATCGTTCTCCCTCGTCGTTGCAATTATCATCCATCGTCGTTGCTGTCAACATCTCTTGTTGTCGTCAATCCCGGCATCGTCGATACATGTATCAGTTGTGTTTAAACTGCGGGATCATTATAATACAAAGGTAGAGTTCAACTGATACATGTATCAGTTGTGTTAGAACTGCGAGATCACTGGAAATACAATGTAGAGTCCAACTGATACATGTATTAATTGTGTTTGAGTTGCGGCATAACTGAAAATACAAGGCGGAGTCATAAAGGTATATCTTAATTGATATATGTATCAGTTACATATGAGGTGCAGGATCATTGAAAATGCATTGCAGAGTATGACTGATACATGTATCAGTTTGCAAGAGATGACGATGGCAACGACAATGTTGGACGACGACAACGACGAGGTTGATGATGGCGAGGACGAGGTGATGACTGCAACAGCGAGAAGGACGGCAACAACATAAGGGTTGAGAAATTTCTCGTTTTAATGGGATGAGAATTTTAAAAAAAAATTTTAAACTGATAAATTTATTAATTTAATGGAATGAGAAATTTTTCTAGAATTTTAAATAGATAAATTAATGAAATGAAGAGACCGGCGTTAGAGAATGCGGAAGAGATCGCCGGAAAAGGAGTTACCGGCATTAGCGCTGGAGAAGGAGTTGCTAGGGTCGGTGCCGGATAAGGAGTGACCGACATTGGCACCGAAAAAGATGGAGTCAGCGGCTACAACGGCAATGCTGATAGCGGTGGATGAAGCTGGCAACAGAGGTAGAGTTGTTATGGCTACAGCGCGAGATTTTTTGAGAGATTTTGGGGGAAATTTTTGGAGCCAGATTTTTTATTTCTTTTAGGAAGGAATTTGATCGATGAAATCTTATAAATATTTAATTTAACGGTATTTTTAGTAAATATTAATGTTGCGAGACTAAATTTATTAAAAAAAATAAATAGAACTAATCCTCAAATATCAAATGATAATAGAATCTATCCCAAAATTTTCCTTTCATATATAGGCTTAAAAAAGGTCGAAAAATTTGAAGCCCTATTTTTTAAAAATATAAAGGCTCAAAATTGCTGATTTATGGACTTACCCACATAGTCGACCTTATCCGAGTATGTATTCGATGCTCTTAGAGTATGCTCTTAGAGTACTGTGTAGTAGTTTTACAAGGTATTCACATTTAATATCGTAGCGAAAGATTTTACGGTAGCAATATAGTAACTTGCCTTTGTTGAGTAGTTATGAGAAACTTTTCATACGTACTCAAATTTCAAAATGTATGAAAAGAATATTCTTATGCGCACATATTATCGAAAACTTTTCATACATTACTACGTGATAATATTTTTATATACACACATGTTATGAGAAAATTTATCATGTATCACTACATGCATGATAATATTCTCATACACACGCATGCTATAGAAAACTTCTCATATATTACTACATAAAAATATTTTTATACACATACATACTATGAGAAATTTCTCATATATCACTATATGAGAATATTCTTATACACGCACATGCTATAGAAAAACTTATCATTTATCCCAAGATAAGAATATTCTCATACACACGCATTCTATGAGAAACTTCTCATTCATATATCATTACATGAGAAGATTTTTATGCACACACAAGTTATAAGAAACTTCTCATACGTACTCATATTTTAAAATGTACGAGAAGAATATTGTTATATACACATAATATCGAAAAATTTTCATACATTGTTACATGATAATATTCTTATATACTCATATACAAACATATTATGAGAAAATTTCTCATGTGTTACTACATGAGAATATTCTCATACACACGTGCTAAAAAAAATTTCTCATATATCACTCTATGAGAATAATCTCACACACACACACATGTTATGAAAAAATTTTTCATATATTACAAGATGAGAATATTTTATACACACATAATATGATAAATTTCTTATGCATATATCATTACATGAGAATATTCTTATCTACACAAGTTATGAAAAACTTTTCATACGTACTCAGATTTCAAAATGTATGAGAAATTTCTCTTATATATATATATCACTATATGAGAATATTCTCATATACATGCGTGTTATGAGTAATTTCTTATACTTATATTACAAAGCGTCAAATACCTTTGTTAACACTTTTTTTTTGTGTTAAATTGAGATTGCCTAAAATTTTACAATATTAGGTTCAATGATAAACCTAAAGGGTTAGATAGAAGCTCGAAAAAAAATTTCATAATTATAATAGTATTATGTTTACTATAAGTGGCTTGTAATTTTTTTTTAAAACAAATTAAAACTTACCAAATATAACCCTTTTAAAAAGGATCTACTCATAATAAGGCCTCATTTGCCAACATGGTCTTAAGCTAAATTTTTTTTTAAAAGTCATTTTAAGTTGAATAAATAAAAAGTTCGTTTGATGCATTGTATAGTGACTTTAATCCAAAAAATAATAAGTCAAAGACTTTGGCTTAAAGTCACTTTAAGTCGAATGACAAAAAAAAGCAAAATCTTTGCATCAGAAAGAAATTATTATATTTTTTAGAATTGTTTTTACATAATTTATATTTAATATGGATATTGTTTGATAAATTTCAACAAGTAGATTTTAAAAATATAATTTTCATAAAAAATAGATAATAAAAGTTATGACATTTCTAAAAAATATATAAAAGTATTTTATTTAAAAAAGTGAAAAAATTAAAAGGCTTAGGGCCTGTTTGGGCTAGCTTTTAAGCTGACTTTTTTTGCAAAAAGCCAACTTTCAAGCTGCATTGTTTGGTTTTCAAAAAAAAGTTGACTTTTTTCATTCTCTTAATCCAATAAAAAAATCAATACATATTCCAAACACCTCAACTTTTTTTCAAACAAAATTATAATAATACATTTACATAAAAAATCAACCCTATTAACAAAAATAAAACAAAAAAATCGTACCAATATCCCAAACACTACAACTTAAGATATAAAAATAAGGACATTCAAGATATTTCAATAAAAAGCAAAAAAAGCAAAAGAATTACTATAAAAATTATACCAAACACTCTCACTTTTTTTTATTTCTCTTTTTTTCATAAAAGTTAAATCTCTTAAAAGCCAAGCTTAAAAGTTATCCCAAACAGATACTTAAAGCCAATATACAAAAAAAAA
This sequence comes from Heliamphora pulchella, assembly GCA_032270985.1. Taxonomy (NCBI): domain Eukaryota; kingdom Viridiplantae; phylum Streptophyta; class Magnoliopsida; order Ericales; family Sarraceniaceae; genus Heliamphora; species Heliamphora pulchella. Next base: position 4,115 of record JAULJZ010048470.1, read on the forward strand.
AAATTGATGTTAAGAAACGAGGCTTAAATTACTTTTTGACTTTAAACAAAAAGACAAAAAAATCATCTTAAAACCAATAGCCAAATGAAATCTTAATTAAAATTCAATTTAAAGACTTAATTAAATCTAATTACCAAACGGTAAATAATGTATAGTGATCATGTGCAGTACACCTCACAAATGCTCTAATTAACTTGGTAAGCTTTAAGTAACTTGGTTGCTTTCGGTAATATTTTTCGGTAGTCCATCTTGATAAGGCTAGACATTTCCAAAAAATATATATCTATCGAGGGTATTTGGTAAAATTATTGCTGGTAGTTTTTAGCTTTTTACTATTAATTTTAACTATAAATTATAAGTTTTTTCAAACACCCACAATTTTTACTATAATTTATAACTATTTTTTTTTAATTTCAGCTATAAGTTACAATTTTTATCAAACACTCATAACTTCTACTATAAACTATAATTTATAAACTACTAATTTCAACAATATCAAACAACATCACATATTATAACCAAAATTACTTTCTATTGTTATCCTTCAATTATGTTTAGAGAGTAAACTCACCGTGATATCCTTATTTTATTACAATCAAAAATTTAATCGAAACTGCGGTTACGTGATATTTTTCTTTGTGATTATTTCACGTAAAAATTGATATCTCGTGCATACTGAAGGCTCTGTTTGGATTAGATTTTGAAAATTTTACTTATTTTTGTATCTTTTGAACTTTATTCGTTTTTTGACTAAGTATTTTATTTTTCTGAATTGCCTTGATAAGATGAACAAAAAAGTAAAAAAGAAATGTATCAAAAGATGAGAAAAAATTATTAAAACGAAAAGAAGCAATATAAAATTTAACTTATTGGCATGTTTTGGCATATTATCTTTTTTCAACTATTTTTTATATTTTGACCAAGTTCTTTTACTTTTTCGGTTTGTCGTGATAAGAGAAGTCAAAAAGTACAATAATTTGATTAAATTATAAAAAAATTTTTTACTAAAAACAAAAATAAATAAAAGAAAAATAAGCAATTATCCCAAACGGGGCCTATTGGTATAAATCTCTTTAACCTCACATAGAAACTGGCAAAAAAAATTAAAAAAAAAAAGATGATTTTTTTTCCTACTGTTGGTGTCCTTTTCAATAAAAACTGTAGTAAGGCAATAATGCTCATTAACTGCAATCACTGTCACTCAAAGAAGGCCAATATAAAAGGTCATTTGCCTTTGATTTTTCATTCAAAAGGACAGTAGATACAATAATAGCTAAAAAAGCACATCTCTGCACTAGGAAAACCTGACTCCCTGTCTGATACACAAGTGCATGCACTCCTAACTTATATATTCCATCCACTAGCACAATTGAATGATACTAATTCAACTGAACTATGTCCCTCTTCCTCCATACTAATTCAATTACTATGTCAACACTTAAGTAAACGCCAAAGAAACAGAGTACCGAAACTACAAATTTTCACACACGTAACAGTAAATCTCTAAATCCATTATCTTATTTGCAGACCAAACTAAGGAGTCATTTCAAACAATCCTTCTCGCCGAGCCAACTACTAAAGGGGCGCTCCAATGTTTCTAGATCAAGCTATCGGCCTTGGATTTCCATGAATGAAAATCAGCTCAGGTTGAAGCTAGCCAAGTTGGACTTGGAGGTGATTTTATAAAAAATTTATATTTCACCAAATTCATGTGACCCCGACTTGTTGCGGTATGAGGCAAAAGCCTTGGTATTTCAAGGATTGGTGGTGCAATTATTGGCGGGCGAGGCGGAGTTCTCCATGAAGAACTGGCAGAAGCTGTTGATATCTCTTCAATTGGTGGTGCTGGTACTGGAGATGGGGGTGGTGGACTTGAGGGCCTTTTATAATTAGTCATCCTAGCAATGAAGTTGCAGGAATGGTCTTCATCACAAGGAAAGGCACTCGGACTTGATATGATTTGTACTGGACCTGATGGTGATCTAGGAGGTGGAGGTGGTGAACTTGCGGGCCTTTCATAATCACCGTTCCTTGCAAAGAAGTTGCGGGATTTCATTCCCTTGCAACGAGAGACGCTCGTTATCTCGTGACTTGGTGATGATGATGCTAGAGATAGAATTCTTGAGCTTGAGGTCCTTCCACAATCGTTCTTCGTCAACTCATCGTCTGGGTATTCTACAACACATGGAAAATGATATAGTTTAGAGTCATTAGGCACTGCTCAAACTCAGAGATAATTTAATAAGAAGTCATGACAAATCAAAGAGCCCAATATAAGAAGATCTCGCAACTTTTAAAATTAACAAAGGGCATTAATTAAGATTGTAAGACGAATTTAAAATGTTAAACGTTATGTCAAATCTTTGTAAAAGCATTTTAATATTCTAAAACTCTGTGAAAGAAAAAACACGGTTGAGTGACACTTTGGACAATATATCGAATAAATAGACAAAATTTTCCTTGAGCAAGAATTGAACTAGCAAGTGAAGAGAGTTGTCATCACGCCCAAAACGCAGAGTATCCTGTCTTAAGAGACTGATCCAAAACATGTGCTTATCAAGTAACTAGTTATAAAGCACCAGTTATGATGGTTGATTACCTTGGACAATTCTAGCTTGAGTTCCTAGAAAAGCAAAGAGAAAAATGAGATAGAAAGCTTTGATTATGAGTATCTTCATCTTCCTAGGCATTGACGACATAGTCAAGATAATTCACTCAAGGGTATAACACTATATATAGCTACAAAAAGGTGCTTGGAGATGGTGAATTACAAACATCAAAACCTCATTCTTGAAGGAAATTACATTTTTGCCTCAACAATTCTCCATGGTATTTGAGCTAGCAACCATTGAAATAGAGTGAAAGGGACCATACATGTGTGGTCCAAGAAAAATTATTGTTATTTTCTTCTTGCAATAAAAGGCTTTTTGATTGGTCTAACTTTTTTTTAATGCAATTTCATAAAGTTTGTTACGTGTTAGTCTTTTATACAACACATGTTCACCGTGAACATAATTAAACTCATTCATCCACTGCACTTAAGCACGACTACCACGCGTGTTAATTTTTACACATAAACTCAGCATCAAACTCACAATTCATTCATTGCAGCTAGGTATTCCTGATAAGATTGGATCGGTACAGCCCAGTTAATTTTAGGTTCAAAATAGGCCCACATCGATGATTAAAAGCTATTCATTTTATTATGCCTAGTGTGTAAACCACCATGCAAAAAATTAAACTGATCGGATATCATTAAGTGTATAAACAAATTACATTTGTGTTTAAAAAAATGACGGTGTTTGAACTCGACTATTGATTTTTTGTAACACAAATGTGATTTTGTTCAAACACTTAACGATATTCGATCAGTTTAATTTTTTGCATAGATAATTTACACACATAGAATAATAAAATGAACGGCTTAAATCATTGAAGTGAGCCTATCTTGAGTCCGAAAGCAGCCCAACATGACTTCTCCAATCTGATTAAGGACCAGAGAGAAGCTTGTCCCTTTCTGATACTGAGTCAACCATAGTATCAAACGTCAACTCATGGTATCAAATTTGATACCTTGGTTGACTCACATGAGGAATACAATGGATTAATTTATTTTTATTTTTTTTAAAAAAAAATCTTCTTCTCAAATACCTTGTAACTAAAGGTCATCATTTGGGCTGATATGTTGTTTAGAGTTGCAAGGAAATCTCATTCAAGTCCTTTTAAATGGAAGTAGAGTGTTTCTACTAGATGTTAAGGTAAATGAATTAGACTGGTCTTTCATATTTCATATACTAAGCACAACTCAAAAAAGTACTTTCACTTATCTACAACTGTATGGTTGGCAGAAGGATCCCAAGGCCCCAATCAAATATTGTAATAAAGGAAACACATGTATTACATTTAACAACAAAGGAAAAAGGAGATACACATTCAGATTCCAGAGCAATCACTTTTCCTAGTGGGAATGTCCTTCTCCCCCAAAACTCTGCTAAAGTAACAAGGGGTTGCTTGACAAAAAGTAACCCAAAAATAATCATACAGAAATTGAAACAAAGAGCAATCCAATCCCAAACCTTGCTGAACATGTGCATGTGATCCATCAACTACCTTGAACAATTGTTTGTAATTATGAACATTTATTAGCTGAAATGCAAATTTTGCGTAACGACCCGTCCCCACCCAATACAAAATTGGTGGTGTTTGTGAGAGCTTCTTCCAAAATCTTATTTTTGTCTTTTTTAAACTTTTTTTTTTTTCGTATTTGTGTCAAATTTTTTTACTTTGCTGATGCCTCTCAGCACTAACAATTTTAAAAAGTAAAAAAAAAAAGGACTAAGAAATTAAAAAAGTTCATAAAAGATAAAAAAAATTCTTTTCAGCCAAAATACAGCCTATTTTCATTTTAGTGAACTTTTTCAACATTAGTAAAAAAAATTACTTTTTTTTTATAGATTTCTTTGTAGCAAGATGAATTGAAAACTAAAAGAATTTAACGCAAATATGAAAAAGATTTAGAAAATACAAAAATATCATATTCGGGAGTAACTTGACAAACGCCACTATTATCCAGCTTATATGCGGCATGCCCAGATGGCGTGGATTTCATTACCACAAGTTTCCCCGGGAAAAGACAACGTACCAAGCAGATTCCAAAACTTTCTTATATGGAATTTCACATTTGTCTCTCCATCCGATGTGGGAACGAGTGTCACCTTTTGGAACGTGAGAACTCGGTGTTATATGCAAGCTTCCAGCCTAAAATTTATTGCTGCACACTCCCTGACTTCATGTTGAATGCTCAAGCCAAGTGCCATGTGTTCATTAACAAGAGTTCTCATCTATCCTACAATGTCATATGCCACTATACTTACATTTTACACATAACAGGAAATGACCTAGAAATTGGTTCAGCTTTCTATAGAAATTTGGATCAACCAACCATAAATGAGATAACCCATTTTGGAATAATTCAATGAAATAAAATCCAAAGAAAAATTCACAACATTGCAGTAAATATTGAAATAATAAATGGATGCTTCAAGTTATGACTGAATAGAGACAACTGCATGATAGTGTTTTACATAAACCGCGTTCTCTATCCAGCTTTCTTACTATTTATTTGTAATTGATTCATTCTTTCCTGGATCAGTTTTTTTGACTGGTTTTGATTAGTAATAATGTCCATAAGGTAGTTAAAATCCTTCCCCTTTTGTTTCTTTGCGTTCTTCTCATGGAAATGTATGCTTAAAAGCTTAAATTGTAAGATGTTAATTCCAATGCTGCATGCATGAATGACTTAGCAAAACATGTGCTAATTCATGGAATCGATTGTTTGGTTATTTGTTTCTCTTTGAACGCTCTAGCCGAAACTGACCCCCCATTAAAAATTCATCTACACAATTTTGTATACCACTCATCTAATGGGCATCGTTGCCACCCCTGTGATCCCGTCATGAAGATTCCTAACAATTTTTAAGTAAGCTGTTGGTTTGTTTTTTGATTGTTAACTATGATTTGCAAAGGTACAAAACAAACTGGAAAAGGTGGCTTAATTATTTATAATTTTGATGCCTGCTTGACAACAGCACAAACTCATAGCCTCTGTTCTTTACCTTTGCCATGGTTCTAGTTCTACAAACTTCCTTTTTAAGTGCATGCATATACTATTAATCTTTTAAGTGTTTCAGGGCAAAGATTTTTTCAATAGGCTTCAAGAAATAGAAGCTCTAAGCTATCAAATACAGGAGCTATATTCACCCAGTTCTGGAAACTTGTTCTTGAAAAAATGCATATATACAGGAACGGAACCAAGATTTTACCCTAAGGGTGGCGAATATATATACACTAACAAAAATTCTAAAAAAAATATGAAGACTACAATATTAACTTTCACCGAAATAAAACAAATAACATCAAAACATATATAAATAAGCATGTTTTAATGAGTATAAGTCCATAACACGGTTACAGTAATTAACACAAGTTCCATTTAGATTTAGAGTAATGTTCAAATAAATTTATAGGAAGAAAAACTAATTTATAATAAAATACACAAATATATTCTAAAAATAAATGCAAAAAATTTTTCTTCGTACTTGATTGAAGAATGTAAAGAATAACTAAAATGGATCATTTCTGAAACAATAAAAAATTAGCGATTGAAAATTAAGCTAATGAGCAATGGCATTTCTGTGTAATAGCGCCGGGGCTGCACCGCAACAACGATGCACAAGGAGCTTTAGCAACGATGCAAGAGTGGAAACAATGATACACAAAGAGTAGCAGCGATGGAGTGGCAAGGCAAGGCGATAGTTATTAATATATTATGGTAGACTCACAGACGCAAATTATTAATATATTATGGTAGACTCAGAGAGGTAAGCACTGCCTAAAAAGGAGGAAGAGTGTTAGATATGTTTATTTTGTTTTTAAAAGTTGTTTAGTTAATTTCTTTTGCAACCGAGAAATAATTTAAATGCAAAACTTATAGTATGCAAATTTTGTGGCTAGTTTTTATTTTTTACTAAAAATATCTAGAGGTTGCGAACCAATATAATTTAAAGATAATTAAAAGAAAATACTAGTATATTTTTAGAATTGTAAGGGTGGCGGCCGCCACCACTTGTCTCCTAGTCCATCTGTGTATGCGTGCGTGTGTGCGCGCGTGCGCATAAAGGCAATGACTAGTGTAATACAAAGCACGATCACAAAAAATTAGATGTACCTGAATTTTTGAAAAATGGAAAAATCTTCACGAAACAAAAGCTCCACCTGCAAAACTCCATGCTTCTCATAAGATTATATTGATTTTTTTTTTTCTTCCGAAATAATGCAAATTCAACATCTATAGGATAACTTTGATCTTGAAAGTTATTTGGACTTTTTATACAATATCCGTGATTCCTTTCAATTTGTAATCCAATACACAAATCAATTGATTCTATCAAGCCTACAAATGCCTCAAATTTGCCCACAAATTTGTCAGCATAAGCCCCAACTGCTTTCAACCATTTTACAGTAGTGCTAGCACTTTCAAGGTAACCTCATGACTTCTATGGCCTTAGATGTAACAAATAAGCAAGAACTTCTCCAAATATCTTGGGATTAAAAGGCCATAAAAAGGTCAGTACCTTGCTTATTTTTTTTAACTTTTTTCATTATTTGATAAAAATAATTTACTTTTCCAAATTATCTCAATAAGAGGAATTGAAGAGGCAAAATTTTCAAAATAAAATATTAAAAAAAAATCACTAAATACGAAAATAACCAACTGGCTTATTGGCTCAATTTTGCCTTATCTTCATCTTTTTTAATTTTGCATGCCAATATCACCAACCAGATTATCCAAATGGAGACAAGTTTGAATCAATCTGCACATTTCATATAAAAAGAACTTACAAAAATATGAGTATTTGGACTAAAATAAAAAAGAATTCACTAAAAAAAAATTTACTTAAACTCCTTAAAAAATTATATATATATAAAGAAGCTATTTGAACGCAGGATTACACGGTTGTACCTAGGGATGCACAAGAGATCCGAGAAACTCGAAAACTGAACTAATTTGATCTATATGGGTTGGGTTGGTTCGATTTTTACAAGTAATTGGTTTGATCCTGGGTCCAAAAAAAGGCAAACCGATAATATTAGTTCGGTTTCTGAGTTAGTCTGGGATTAATCCGAACTAATCCAAAAATCGAATATATATATATATATATATATATATATAAATAAAAAATATAATCATTACATATATAATTATTGTGAGATTCATATAGAAAAAATAAAAAAAAATTACTTTTACAAATTAGAAAAAAAGTCATTAGATTAGATAATTATTATTTATTGTTATTTATTTGTTATATGTCATTTATTTTTATAAATTTTTTTGTTAGATATTTGTTATTTTTTTTACTAAATGGATTGTAAAATAATTGAACTTTTATTTCATATTTTTATTATAACGTATGAATCTTCACTTTTATTTATTATTCATTTCAAAATTTTAAAATTTATATATAGTAATTTTTTTCATGAGCGCAAAATAATTTTTAAAATTCATAAAATTGTAATTCCAAACCGAACCAATCTAATTTTTATTAGTTTGGTTTGGTTCGATTGGTTTGGTTCTGGGTTAAAAAAATTAAAACAAATAAAAATTAATTCGATCCTAAATTTATTACGGAATCGAATCAAACTGAACTATGTGTACTCCTAAAACAAACTCCTCCACGTGTTACTTTGTGAATAGTTGTTGTGGCCGCCTACGCCCGAGTTCAAATAGACTCGACCGTGTCTGATAAAATACCTGATCATTCGGTTTAAAACGGGGGTCAAGTTCGCCCCTTCTGAGTTTGTGGCTTGTTGTAGAAGAAGAAACGCTGAACCGAAAGCAGCGAAAGGGGCAGGAGCCAGAATGGCGCCAAAGGCAAAGAAGAGGCGATCGCCACCGTCCGATCCTGGGGGAATGTTCGCCGGAATGGTGGTCTTTCTGGCCGAAAACGGAGTCCAGCCTCGTCGATTACTGGTTCCACCCTTACTCTCTTCTTCTTCTGTCGCACTTGCTATATGTATATACTGTTTGAAGTTAATTTAGAATTTAATATTTGGTGTTGGAATTTTAGGCACAAATTTCCAGAATAAAATTTGGTTGGGCAGCAAAAAAAACCCACCTAGGCCACAATCTACCCAAAGTAAATAAAGATAGAACAAAAACATCTATGAAAAACACAAGATATACATGTTTTGGCTGACTGCCTAACTTTACGGAAGAACAAGAAGAAATAATACACTATTATTAATAAAGAATACAAGAACTAGCTATATATTCTCTGATATCTAAATTTAAACCTCACTATAGTGTATTTTAGTCTCTCTTTACACTCTCTAGTCTCAATCTGAGTCTCATTCACATTGTGCCTTACTATCTTTGTGTCTCTGCAGGATTTCTGGTGCTTAAACTTCCTTTATATAAATTTCAAAGAAATCCCAATTAAAATTTAACTCAATAAATTGATTGCCTAAAAGATCACTACGTGGTTGCCTAAAAAATCACTATGTGGTTTAGGAAACCCACTATTCCTATGTGATTTAAGAAACCCAATATCTTTCAGTTTTCTTATCCTTTAATATCATTGATTGATTAAGGATTTCCAAATCTGATACTTGATCCACCAAAGTTAGATTCGAGTCAATTCCAACATTTGGGTTATATACTTTGTCAACACATGGTTCATATAATTTGAGCGTTAGTAATGTGAAATGTCTTGTTTGTATATTCAATGTATCTTGAAATGTGTACCTAATTATGAATGTGTTAAATGTGTGTGGAAGTTCTAGAGTTGAGATGTCTTTTATATAAAGAGATTAATAGTCATTGTATTGGAAAGTTAGAGAGGAGAACATGAATAGTGTTGCCTTCTTGAGAAGGTAGTTTGGATTGTCAAGAGCTCTGCACGGCCCTTTGGGTATCACATTTCCATAAAGTTCTCTTTAATGTGTTTTTGTTATGTATGGTTTAATTATTGTCTGCGAGGACCATTATGTCTTTCACCACCTCCTAGATAGAAAAGGTTATTGTTTCAATATGGTATCGGAGCTTATTATTTTCAACATATACACACACATGCTTTGTTTTGATTATCGTTTTTCATTTATGGCTTTATATGTTTTGATGTAAAATATTTTACAATAAAAATACATTTTGTAAATAATTATATAAAAAATAATATTTTTTTGCTTGTTTTTTAGTGTTTAGCTGGTGCTTCAAAAAAATTAGAACAATTTTTTCTAATCAAAATACATTACTATTTTAATACCGTCGCCACCGTCATCCCATCACCACAATCACCATCCAACCATCACTTCCAATGCCAGCGCTGCCGTTATTGCCACCACTATCATTTCTGCCATCATCGTCGCTATCATTGCCATCGCTATTGTCAGCATCACCAACCTCCACAACCACCACCGCTGCTGCCATTTCCACCACCACCCAGCACCATCACACCACCCCACCACTGCCTCTACCCTCAC
>JAULJZ010048491.1:0-14152 GCA_032270985.1 Heliamphora pulchella
AAAAGTTGGCATGCAGACTTGAATTGGATAAGATAATATGCAAAATAAGTCCAGATATTGTTTTCACCTTCACCAAACACGACTTGAATTTCCTCTCCAGTGACCCAATTTCATTTTTTTTGGACGATCCTTGACTTTTGTTCTTAGCTTTTAGAGTTACTATTTATTTATTGATAATTAAATAATAAAATGATATATTTTTTAAATAATAAGTTAGGCTTTTATTTAAGTTGGTAATCAATGATTGAATGTGATATCAAAGCTGACAATAAATTATGTAACTTTTACAACCTGCTTGACATTTAACTTGTGTTTGGATTAGTTTTTTTTTTATGATTTTTTTTTTGTCTTTAATGAATTTTTCTCAGTATTAATCTAAATGAGTAGACTTTCTAGATTTTTCTCATCATAAGAAAATGAAAAAGTAATTTTTTTTGATCAAAACCTAAAAAAAAGTTCATAAAAGACGGAAAAAAGCCAACTTAGCAAGCTTTTTGACTTATTTTTTTAGTTTTTTCATTTTTAGTGAACTTTTTCCAAAATAAACCCTAATGTGTATATTTTTTAGAATCCTCTTATTACAAGGAATCAAAAAAGTACTGTTTAAACATGTGAGGGGTATAGAGAATATAAATAATAAATTGGGTTACGTTTATTATTTATAAATTTGTACATTGGGTTACGTTTGAAATAATAAATTTGCTTTTTTTTTTTTCTTTTTCTAACTGTCTAAACTTTTAAACGATTTGATGGTCAGCAATTTAAAATACATTTGATTTTCCATTGTTATAGCTTGCAGTCTGAGGTCACAACTTGGAAAAGGAATAGAGACTCTACTCATCCACACTTTTTTTTATTTTATTTCAAAATCCACGCTATACTTATCCACACTTGATGATGTAATTTTGAAGTTCGTGTCATAATTTAAAATAGAAAATACTAACTATCGCCAAGTAAATTGAAATGATGAATAATAGATAAAAAAATGTATTAAAAAGTATATTATGATCTATTGTAACTTTTTTTTTATTTGTTCCTTAATCGCTACAAAATGAATCGCGATTAGCAATACCATTTGATATAAGCCGACAAAGAACTAGTAGGTGAGGTTTTTCTAGTTTGCATAATGTAAACTTCGAAGCTCATTAAAATTTTGGATTACTAATTGTGAATTGTTTCCCCAAACTATATGCAACTGATGCATACGAGATTGAAAGAGTGAGTTATCTTACATTTGATGCATCGTCAAAAACTATCGAAAACCATCTTCCAACTGACTGATTCTTCTTTAGTGAAATTTGTCCTCGTGCGTTCGTAGGTAGGCAACAGAGGCCTGTATCTCTTTTTTTGACTTAATTATGTCGAATTTACAGTTTGGTCTTCTAGCCTTGCTTGATCAATTTTGTTAAATCTCAAATCCCTTGCAATATTTCAATTATCTATATAGTTGTTGGGGATTAGAACGCAATTACTAATTCTGCCCAAAATCAATCACAAATGCATAAACTGTGGAATGATAACGAAGAAGAAAGAAAACAAGCAATCACACGATCAAACATAAAATTTACGTGGTTCGACAAGACGTGCCTACGTCTATAGGATCACACTTCACTATATTGATTGGAGGATTACAAAGAGGGATGCTGTTCTTTACTTTCTCACAGTCTCTTTAGGTTAAAACGTACAATACTCACACAAAGAACAAGTCTCTAGCGTTAAAATATAACTTTAGCCGTTGCACTTAAAAACTGTTTCGCGATGGGTCCGCTCGAGCGGACCCTTGATCGCTCGATCAGGCACTAGCTCGAGACTTCCTGCATACAAACCCACTTGAGCGGACTCATAGCCGCTCGAACGCTCAACCCAGAACCGTGATTTTTCTTCACTACTCAACAATTCTCCCACTTAAAGTAAAACCACTCAAAATCGTGAGAAAACCCCAATACGACATCAACTGCCTTGAATCAACCATCAAACTCAAAGAGCCCTGTGTGTCCCATCTTCAGTCTTCTAACCATAAAGACCAACTGAAGTCGAGCACAATTCAGTTTATCAGTGTTGACACCTTTCGTCAACATATTAGCTAAATTCTTCGCCCCGCTAATCTTCTTAAGATGCAACTGACCGTTGTCCAGTAAAGAGCGAATAAAGTGATATCGCAGCTGTATGTGATTCATCTTGGAATGGAATGTTGAATTTTTGGTGAGAAAAATGGTACTCTGACTGTCACTAAAAAGTGTACCCCTGTTAATTTGCTAGCCCAACTTAGCTATCAGACTCTGTAATCACACCATCTTTTTTTCAACTTTTATCACTATAACATACTCTGCCCTTGTAGTAGAAAGCACCACAAACTTTTGCAGTTTTGAAGCCCAACTCACTGCTGTGCCACTCAAAGTGTAAACAAACCTAGTGGTGCTCTTTTTACTGTCAATATCACCGGCTAAGTTGGCATTCACATAGCTTTGCAACTTTAGTCATGTTCTCGTGAAACATAAGAATATATCTGTAGTCTCCTTCAAATATCTCAGAATTCATTGGACGGCATCCAATGCTGTTTCCCTCAACAGAATTCATATATCTGCTGACTACTTCCACTGTATGTGCGATATCTAGTTTGGTATAGACCATAGCATACATCAGGCTACTAATTGCCGATGCATATGGGACTTTTCTCACGTGCTTCTACTCTTGTTCTATCTTCGGAGACTGATCCTTTGTTAGCCTAAAATGACTAGTTAAAGGTGTACTGACAGGTTTTGCACCATCCGTTTTGAACCTGTTCAGTATCTTCTTCACATACTCTGCCTAGGATAATTTCACAGTCCCTACGGTTCTGTCTCTAATTATTCTCATCCTAAAGATTTGCTTGGCAGCTCTCAACCTTCATGGCAAATTTCTTTAACAGCTGCTGTGTAAGGTTGTTGACCTCCTCGATGTACGGCCTAACAATAAGCATATCATTACGTACCGTAGCAGAATGATGTATGAGCTGTCAAAACTCTTAGCATAATAGCAATGATCTGCCTTCAGCCTGAAAAACCCGGTACTTTGCATGAAACTATCAAACTTCTTGTACCACTGCATAGGAGCTTGTTTCAGACCATATAAGCTCTTCTTCAATTTGCAGATCATGTCTTCATTGCCTTTTACTACAAATTTCTCAGGTTGGCACATGTATATGTCTTCTTTCAACTCACCGTGAAGAAACGCAGTCTTGACATTCAACTGATCCAGAAGTAGATCCTCTGCAGCAATAATTTTCAGCACTGTTTTGATTGTTGTCAACTTCACAACTGGGGAGAAAATTTCAGTGAAATCAACTCCTTTCTTCTGCTGAAATTCTTTGACAACTAATCGTACCTTGTAGCGCCTGCGCCATTATGTTCTTCCTTCACTTTGTAGACCCACTTGTTGTGCAACGCCTTCTTGCCAGCTGGCAAACTTGCCAGCTCCCATATTTGGTTTGTTAGCAAGAAATTCATTTCATCCTTCATCGTTAACTCCCACTTTATTGAACACTCGGTCTGCAAGGTTTTTGCATAATTCTCTGGCTCACCACTGTCAGTGAGCAATATGTAGAACAGGGACGGTGAAAATCGCTGTGGCGGTCTGATGCTCCTGGAAGACCTCCTGATTGCTGTCATTGGTGTACCGTGTTTCACCTGTGGGTTCACGTTCTCCTTGTCTTTCTCATCCCCATTCTGTTTGGCTCCCTCAGAAATGTCATCCAAGTCAATAAAATCGAATTTCGCCGTCTCCAGCAACGCACTGTCTGTCTCAACCTTTGACTTGTCTTTGTACAACACCTGTTGATTAAACACCACATTCCTGCTTCTGATGATCTTTCGATTTTTGTCTCCCAAAATCGGTAGATAAACTCGTTATCACCATATCCAATAAAATAACAGACTTTAAACTTTGGTTGTAATTACTTCTAGTATCAGAATCAATATGAATATATGACGTGCAACCAAAGACTTTCAGAAAGGATAGGTTCACCTCCTTTCTGCTTTATACGTCCTTTGGTATTTTGAAACCCATCGGTACTAACGGTCCCCGATTCAGAAGATAAGCTGTTGTGTTCACTGCATTAGTCCAAAAGGACTCGGTAGCCCAGAATGTAGTCTCACGTTTTGGCTCTCTCATTTAGCGTCCTGTTCATCCGCTCAGCCACACCATTTTGCTGTGGCGTCCCTGGAATTATCATCTCCCATCTGATTCCACTAGTTGCGCAGAACTCCCTGAATTTTCCGCTGGTGTATTTAGCTCCATTATTTGACTTCAGATACGTCAGCTTCAACCCGATTTTAGTCTCTATCAACACTTTTTACTTCTTGAAACCTTCAAACACATCAAATTTATTTTTTAAAAAATAAACCCATACCTTCCTACTGGAGTCGTCAATTAATATCACATAATATTGCGAGCCTCCAAGAGATGCAACTGGAGAAGGACCCCACAGATCTGTGTGTACCAACTCTAGCCTGCTTGGCTTTGGTATCCTGCCGCCTTTTAGAAACTTGACCTTTCTTTGCTTCTCGAAGATACAACCTTTACACAAATCAAACTCTACAGATTTCAAACCTAGCAACTTGCCATTTGATTGCAGAATTCTCATCCTTTTCTCGCTAGTGTCCCAACCTCTGACGCCATAAACTTGTGTTTGAACCACTGTCTGCCAGTGCCACTAAATCCCTTGTACTTGTGGTCATGTACATGGTATCCATCTTCGTTCCTTGAGCCACTAACATAGCTCATTTAGTGACTTTTCACGTGCCACCAACAAAGTTCACTGAATGACTCTTAGCATCTAACTGCCCAACAAAAATCAAATTGCTCATCAATTTAGGTACATGCCATACCTTGTATATTTTTCATACTGAACCGTTTGAAACTCTGATTCTGACATCCTCTGTACCCACGATATCTAATGCCTCCCCATCTGCCAAATATACTTTGCCGAAGTCGTTGGCAACATAATTTTTCATGATCTCTCGATGAGCCGTAGTATGAAAGGAGGCTCATGAATCCAGTATCCAAGAATTAATAGGATTATTCACTGATAAGAGCAAAGCATCCTAGACGTTTTCTGTCACAACATTGGCTGACAGAAAACGTGCCTTCTTCTTTTGGATTATCCACCGTCAGCCTTCTTCTTCTGCTCTCTACAGTTCTTCTTAATGTGCCCAATCTTGCCACAACACCAGCATTCAAGCTGTTGTCCCGACCTGGACTTGTTTCTGCCTCTTTTGGACTTAGACCTGCCCATGTTCTGATTCTTGTCATTACCTCTGCCCTGTACTTCAACATTCAAAGTTGTATTAGCATTCGTTCTCGAATTTGATACTTCACCTGAATCCCGTATGCGAACTTTTTCGCTCAAAATCAAGTCTCTAACATCGTTATACTTCAATTTATTCTTACCAGTAGAGTTACTTATTGCTGTTCTCATAGCCTCTTAACTGTTTGGCAGCGAAGCCAACACAATGAAGGACCTGATTTTATGGTCAAAATTAATCTCTATTGAAGACAACTGATGTGTAATGGTATTAAACTCGTTTAGATGTTGTGCAACGGGTGTACCTTTGGCTATCTTAACATTGAATAGTTTCTTCATAAGATATACTTTATTGTTTGTCGACGACATTTTGTACATGCTTGACAGTGCCGCCTTATATCTGCTGTAGTCTTTTTTTGATCACGTTGTGTGTCATTGACTAGGACAATGTCAATCGAATAACTCCCAGCACTAGCCTATCAAGCAACACCTAATGCTCATCCTTCATGCTCTCTGGTTTGGATCCCAAGAGCGACAAGTGTAGCTTCGTCCCATACAAATAGTCTTCTATCTGCATCCTCTAATATCTGAAGTCTGAACTGTTGAACTTCTCAATTTCTGTCTATCTTTCTTCTTCTTTCATGGGTATTCGTCAATCTCCTAACCCATAGCTCAGATACTAGTTATTGAGGATTAGAACGCGATCACTAATCCCGTCCAAAATCAACCACGAATGCACAAATTGCGAAATGATGAAGAAGAAGAAGAAGAAAGAAAACAAGCAATCACACGATCACACACAAGATTTACGTGGTTCGGTAAGGCGTGCCTACGTCCACGGGATCACACTTCATTATATTGATTGGAGGATTATAAAAAGGGATGTTATTCTTGACTTTCTCACAATCTCTCAAGACTAAAATATACAATACTCATGCAAAGAACAGACCTCTAGTGTTAAAACATAACCCTAGCCGTCGCATTTAAAAACTATTTTGCAACAGGTCTGTTCGAGCGGACCCCTGACCGCTTGAGCGAACACTAGCTCGAGACTTCCTGCATACAAGCCCGCTTGAGTGGACTACTGATTGCTCAAGATGTCTCTAACCTGAGACTTCCATTGTGCTAGCCCGCTCGAGCGGAACCGTGATTTTTCTTTACCACTCAACAACAATCTCAAATGGTAAATGAGATTGTACGAGATCACACCTAAAGAAGTGTCTGTTTTAAATTTTAATTTTTCTTAACATTTCAGAGCCACCTTAATTCATAGCATTACCATGGTTCTCACGAGTCTTGATTTTCCCAATCTATGGGTGAGACAAAGTGTACACAGACTCCAAGTTTCTTCGTAAAGGATTCCTCTTCATAAAAAAGTGGCTCAAACGATACAATTTAGCAACATCTTTTTGTTGCAACTAGATTTGTGTCCAATTTTGTAGTTAATTGGGGCTGTTTATGGTTTTCTTAATTTATTTTACTTTTGTAAATTTGTGTCAATAGCGTGTGTAATCAGGGACGAACGTATGATTTTAGTTCAGAACCTATATAATTCTTGAGGGGCGAATCTATATAATTTTGTAATATTTAACTAATACTACCATATTTTATAATTGTTTTCAGAACTTAGGGGGGCAACCCCCATCTGCGCTCCCCTTGGTTCATCTGTGTGTAATGCATGTTTTTATTTGCAGTTGATACGGTAAAAATAATTTATGAAATGGGAGAAAATCTAATTACATTACCAGCTAATAAGGCCCAGTTGGGGCTAATTTCATTGTCTTTTTGGCCGTTTTTGAACTTTATATTTTTTTGGCTATTTTTTTTAGACCGTCTCGATTAGAATAACAAAAACACAACAAAAAAACAAAAATTAGTAATAAAACTTATCTTATCGACTTATTTTGGCTTATTTTTATTCTTCTTAAACTTTTTGTAAGATATTAATTAAATTTTTTAAACTTTTTTAATTGGGTCATCTCGATGAGAATAATAAAAAATATAACTGTCTAATCAAATAATAATTTTTTACTAAAAACAAATATAATCAAAATAAAATAAGTAAATAAACAATTATCCAAATGGAGCCTAAGTTGCAAACACATTTTAAATTTTGTAGTGAATAGAAGAACACATCTTTAAATCGAATTAGGTAACCGATAGGTTCGTTCTCCGTTTGATTCCGCTTAAAAGAAAGCTGTTTTTAGCTTGAAAAATTGTCTAATTAAGTCGCTTTTCAAAACACTTTCTGAGCTTATTTAAGCTGTAAGTCGAAAAAATAAACAATCTAAATCCAAAAAGTAGGATTAGACAACAACCTATTTTTTATTAACCAACACGTGAACAAAAATTTGCACATGGTTAACCTGCATCCTTCCACCATGTCTGTATATCAAATATAAAAAATCTTTTCTAGAGATTTTGAAAAGAATCATATGATAAACCATAATCATTTGCCGAGCATTGGGATTAACAAAATTATATATAAAAAAATATAAACTTATTAAAATTAACTGAAGATATGATCATCAATAGAACAGAGTAACGTAAAATGATTCACATAGTCGATTCAAATTAATTGGGACTAAACAGAGACGTAGCCTATGTTTGGACTAAAAAGCCAAATGGCTTTTTTCAGAGCTTTTTTTGTCTTTTTTGATATTTTGGTTTAAATTTTTTATTTTTTTGGTTCCTTGTGGTGAGAGAATCCTAAAAAGTATGCGGGTTATGGTCAAATTTAAAAAAATTTCACTAAAGACAAAAAAACTAAAAAAAAGCCAAAAAGCCTACTTAAATTAGCTTTTTTTTTGTCTTATATGAACTTATTTTAGGTTTTTAAAAAAAATTACTTTCCTATTTTCTCATGACAAGAGGAATCTAGAAAATACGTTCATTTCGGCTAATATTGAAAAAAATTCATTAAAGAGAAAAAAAAAATTAATCCAAACACAAGTGTAGTTTAGTTTTGTTTGGTTTAATTAATGTGTATCACTTAAACTCAAAATTAATTTCTGAATTCTAAACATGCATGGGTATGTATAGTACATACATTCTCTATATTTGTAGAGTACTTTAGTAGACTACGGTACTAGACTAGTTTTAAATTTTGGTATTAGAATCTCTAGCATTGGTATCAGTGATATGATCACGTATCGATTGATATCAAACAATGTCGAACTATCGATTAATATATTGATCAATATCAATATTGAATTAAATAATTAAAATCTCATTACATATTGAATGATACGATACTTAGCGATTGATATTTAAGGCAGTATAGTACTGAGTCAGATTAAATTCATTCATTATATG
Source organism: Heliamphora pulchella (assembly GCA_032270985.1). Taxonomy (NCBI): domain Eukaryota; kingdom Viridiplantae; phylum Streptophyta; class Magnoliopsida; order Ericales; family Sarraceniaceae; genus Heliamphora; species Heliamphora pulchella. The sequence continues at coordinate 8,597 of JAULJZ010048491.1, forward strand.
AAACCAAATTCTAGACTATGCCCCCCCTATAACATAGTAGTTATAATATCCATTAAACTAATAGCGACCTGAAAATGGCTTGACCTCCGTGAACACACGATTGTTGACGATGACAATAAAAAAAAAACATCAATACGTAATCAACTCATCACCTTCTTATCAATTAACAAATACCCAATTTAATAACTCAAAGAAACTAAAGCATTTTGTATATATGTAACTTTATATATATATGTAACTTTATATATATATATATATATATATATATATATATATATATCCATCAAACTATATATATAGGGTTTGCATGTATCTCTCTCCTTTATACAAAAATGTTCTGCAAGCTATTCCATTCTAAACATGGTTGATAGGTGTATTCACAAAATTTCTATTTTTATAGACTCTTTAGTAGACTAGAGTACTAGGCTGAAGTTGTATATCACAATCGGTATTAGATATATAATTATATATTAACCCATATCAACTGATATCGAATAATAATAAATTTTGATATTAAATAATCAAAATTCAATACATATCACCCTATGTAATGACTCATGTTTAAAATACAAGTCATAACTATTGATGTTTAAAACCTTATTAATACTAGGGTCATATGTAAAAATTTTCATGTACTTGTATCAAATCAAATTATAGCCCATGAGAGGTTGTAATAATATCCAACAAATTGTAATTAGTAGCGAAAATGGCTTGACCTTCATGAACAAACGATTGATGATCACAATGACAATTTTAAAAAGCAACAATACCTAATCAGCTCATAAGCTTCATAACAATTAACAAACACCCATTTTAAGAATTCAAAGAAATTAAAACATTTTGTATATTATGATTATATGTATTCCATATATAGGGTTTCATGAATCTCTCTATCTCATTTATACGAAAATCTCTGCAAACAATTCCATTAATTCTAGCTACTCACATCATTCACATGTCAAATTAAGCTAAACGTGTTCTTCTTCATAATCTATTCGAAATCCACACTAAAATCCCAAAAACGTCTGAAACAAAAACCCAAAAAGAATATTAGAATCTAACCCACCAACCCACCAAGCCATGTAAATACAGTTTTTTTTTTCTTTTTCCATCGATCTTGAATAATTTAATTCTTCATTGTTAATTATGAGAAAGAAAGGAATTGAGAAAGAAGACCCACGTGACCGATCACTTAATTCCATCGATCTGATGATCTGCAGAAACCTTGATGATGATGTGCAATCATGGTTGCCGTTGGGAGCTTCGTGTTCCGACTCTGTTGTGCCGCTTGGATGGGCCGGAAGGAGGAATTGGCGTTCCTTTTTTGAAGAAGACAGAGAAGTCGGCGGGAGAACAGGGACGATGGCTGGGATCAACTTGAAGGGGTTGGGTGTGTCTTATGGCGTGAGTAGTATGGCCGGAGAAGGAGAGAATCACCAAAACAACACACAGACTGGTTTGAATGGTTAGAGGTCTTTTACCCATTTCACCAAGCTCAGCTTCTATGGTGGCATAGAAAAAAACCAGAAGAGAGAGAGAGAGAGAGAGAGAGAGAGAGAGAGAGAGAGAGAGAGACTTATAAGCACAATAATGGAGTGAGAAAGGAAACGTATGTGCTTGTTTGAATGAATGTTATGTATATACGGAGAGAGAGAGAGAGAGAGTGTGATACTTATTACAACTATAATATTAGAAGTAATTATTTTGATTTTTTCAAATTATTGAGTAATTTTATGTGATATTTTTGCTACGATAATTTTTTTAAAGATAGAAATATAATAATTTATTTTTGTTAAATAATTGTAATTTACGATTATTTATTTATCATGAATAGTATATAACATTACTTACATAGTATTCTAAGAGTACCTAATACTTTTTTCAATTATAGGATGAGAAAGGAAATATACGGGTGTTTAACAAAGTTACTATTAATAATTTTTAATTTTTTACTATTAATTTTAGTTATAAATTATAAATTATTTTAAACACTTACAGTTTTTGCTACAATTTATAACTATTTTTTATTTTATTTCAGCTATAAGTTACTAATTTTACCAAACATTCACAAATTATGTTAGAAACTATAATCTATAAGTTACTAATTTCAGTAATGTCAAACACCACGAATGTAGAGGTAAAGATTTATGATAATCTATCATTAAAAACACTAATTTATATTATTATTAAAAAAGAACATTAATTCCTATTGGTTTGAATACAAAATTAAAGCCCATTTACACCTTTGGTTTTCAAAATTATCCAATAAAAACAATATTTTTATACTTCTTTAAATGTGATTTCCATTAGTGGCAAGGAAAAATAAAGAAAACAAATCTCATATTACCTTTCTCTTAAATTTTCTCCCTTAATATTAATAATTCTTTACATTCTTTGTGCAATTTCACTAATCCCTACTACAATTGTTAATACCGAAATTTGAGCAGTTTCGAAAAATTAGTAGGGCTTGAAAAAATGGAAGTCGTTAATACCAATAGAGTGCTAGCAAAGACTCTTCGATGTTAATGTCAGTGGCAATCTCAAAAATGAATAACTCCCCGGGACTAAAATGAGTTGTATACCTTTTTTAAGTTTAATGATACATTTTTATACTGCTAATTAGGTACGATTTGGGGAGTTTTTTTATTTTATTTGGGATTGCTATTTATCCCTACTATCTCGTTGGAGTACTGTTTAAGAGTGTTGTTTTTGGAGATATCCCGGATGCCTTTTGTTGTGTGAGTACGTGGATTGACTAATTGATTCACTTAGAGTCAACTGATAATTAGGATCTCTAGAATCGAACGTATAAATTATTAGATTAATCGATCCACTTAAATCTAACAATGTAATTTACTATTTGAGTTATGTATGGTTGATTGATCGATCCCTGAACAATAATATTCGATCATCTTTGTGTAATTGGTTAGATTATATATATAAACATAATTTTATATCCTAAGTTTTGGGTAGTTTTGGGTAAACTGTTAAGTTCATTTTCAAATATTACTAAGCTAGTAGATGATTTGTTTTTAGTTGTTACAAGTGATATCAGAGCTTATCATGTCTTTGAATTTCCTGACAATGGAGTAAAAGAGAAAGATGTAGAGAGTGTTGGGGACCACATAATATTGTACTCAATATCTATGCATATTACTCACATCGGCCGATTAGAAAAAGTTAGTGGGTCATGAAACGGTACAACAGTGTGGTGGAGAAATAGATTTCATGGAAAGATAAAAAATTTTCAAAGTATCGTACCACAAATCTACGTGTTTACATCGACTAATAAAAAAAAATTATTGGACTACATAGTGTTACGAGGATGTTGCATATTTAAAATGGGGAGAATGTAAGATTATCCCCCACTTTAACACTTATTGACGAAATGAAATTATTCATATCATTAATTATATCACAATTAGGTTTTGTTTCTATCAACCATTATATCACGTTTAACTTGTTTTTTTTTTATTTGAACTTGAATTTGCCAACAGGAAAGACAAATGAAATTACTAGAATTTTATTCATTTTTTAAATTTTCCTAATCACATAAAAAGGAAAAACAATTGGTTCTATTTCATTTTTTCTTGTATTTTTCCTTTCTTTTTCCTTTTTTTTTTCTTCACAAATCTAAAAATCCAAATATAGCCTTTGAAAGGAAAGTGAACGAAAAAATTTCTTTTTCCCACCTCAATTTCTAAACATATAACGAGAGGGAGAAAAACAATTTTTTTTTTAATGAGAAGAGAATCTTTTTCTTAAGGTTAATTCTAAACTCATACGGTAAATAATGTTTAACTGAAGTCAACTTTATCATCTTTTTCTTCTTGGAAATTAGGCTTTGCACATTTGTTTGGTTTTTATTTTTTATAATAAAAAAAGTCAAATAAAATTGAATGACCACTTTATATATTGAAGAAAGGTTGTTACTTATCACTTTACTTTCATCATTCATGATTCTTACACCAAACAATAATCGTAAAAAATATAATTTATTTTATTAAGTATTATTTAAAATTTTATTTTGTTAATGTTAAAAATAAATGCGAGTTTTGAGTTTTAGTATGCCAATAGGATAATGACATTGTCTGTCATACACAAGAAAACAATGGATTTTTCATGTGAGGGGGTTTGAAGAATTTTAACGACGAATCGAGTTTAACAAGTTATTTATCCTCTAACGTACCGCAAAAGAGATTTGGTCGCAAGTATATTTTTGGAAACTATTGATAAAACTAGTCACCATAAACAAAAATTTAGAATTATGAACAACTATAAAATCATTGTATTAGAATATTAGTCGCTTATAAGTTGGTGTAAGATTTTTTTGCCAGGCCTAGCGAGAAACATTTTGTGGCCAACGCTGTGTATGTATTGCAACTGCGAACTATTTTCTCATTAAAACATGCTAGATCAATTTTTGGTAACCAGCATTACTAGTTACTGATTAATTATAAATCTTTTAGCAACTAGAGGTATTAGATCACAATAAAAAATTAAAAAATGTGTCACCTTTTTGCAACAAAGTAGTAGATAATTTGTGGCCAAATTAGTTGGTTCCTACATAGAACATATTTTATGACCAATTTTATTGATAGCAATAGATCCCTATTAGAAATTCTAGATGTTGTGACTACTATTTTTTTTTCTTTGCAACTAGATAATATTGGACACAAAAAGTAGGAATCTAGAACTATTTTCACATGCGTTTTGTGACCAAAGTCGGTTATAGCAAGAAATAATTTATTTAAACTAATGTATCGATCACCAAAAGAAATAAAATTTCATAATTAAAAGTGTTATTTAGCCACCAGCTATGGCCTAACGTGACTAAATCATAAGTGATTTTGCAAAGAAATGTCGTTCATATTATTTCATTCTTATCGCGATTGGCTAAACATATTTTGGTCATAAAAAGATTTAACATTTGGCAACCAAACATTATTTGGTATCAAAATACTTAAAGCGACTGGCATATCACAATTCGCTTGCGACCAACTTTTTTTTTGTTATTAGTGGTTGCGATCAATTTAAATGATTTTGTGACCAATTTGTTAGTCACAAAATATTTAATTTCTTGTATATATGATTAATGTGCAGAATATTAAGAAAATAGGAGAAAACTAAGAACACAGTTTAAGTCGAGAAGAAAAGATGTGATTACATTAAATTTAAATTTGACACATATTTTTGGATATAATTAATAGAGGGAAATGGGTTATGTGTATTTAAACCTGAGTAATTGGATGAAGGCATCTCAAGTGGTTGGAGTATACTCTAGTGTTTAATTGATTATTTGTATTTTAAATTTGTCAAGAGAAAACCAAAAAATAAAAAAATAATAACTTTGACATATTTATTTTTTTCTGGGAAACTAAAAAAACAACTTTTTAAACATAATACGTTTTCTTTTCCTAATGCTTCTAAAAATGCAAAATATTATAAAAACACAGCATTAAGAATTAAAAATCTATTAAAAAGATATTTTGAAATTATGTGGATTTTCTCTTGTGCATTAGTTTTGAGAGAGAGAGAGAGAGAGAGAGGGGGATA
>JAULJZ010048502.1:0-14151 GCA_032270985.1 Heliamphora pulchella
GTTTCAACTCGGAATCAAGTCGTAGTTGAAGATTAGATCGACAAGAGGTATTCATCTAAATTAATTTTGGTTGCACGAGTTTTATTTTGATCGTTCTTTATCAAAAGTTTTATCTGGAGCCCGTTTCAGCATTTGCCTGTCCAGTTAATTTTTACCAAAAATTATTTGCAAAAATAATGATCATGACAGTATTGCCTTCAACAGCCCTAACTTTTGCCAAGGTTGCCTTTTCGAGTTTTTGGCCTTGCGCGCTTCTCTAACTTTTGCCTGAATTGCTTTTTCGATTTTCAATTCAGCGAGCTTTTATATTAATTATTTTTTCTCAAGGGTAGTACTTTTTGAGCTAGTCCAAGTTGATCGGTGTGGAGAACGTATTACCATCCATATCCATGATGATTATTGCACCACCGGTCATAATGATTTTGATTAGAAATGGCCCGAACCAGTTTGGCTTGAACTTGCCCCATGGGTCGAAGATGGGAGCCTTGATCTCCTTAAGAACTAAGTCATCGTCTCTCAAGTCCTGGGTTTTGACCTTCTTGTTGAACGCACGAGCTATGCTCCTTTGGTATCCTTGCATGTGAAATAAAGCCTACAGCCTTCTTTTATCAAACAAGAGCAGCTCTTTCATTCGATTTCTCTTCCATTTTGCCTCTAGAATACTGGCCTCAGCTACTACTTTTAGTGAAGGGATTTCCACCTCAATGGGCAGCACAGCTTCCACCCCATACACTAAAGAATAAGACGTGGTTCCTGTTGAAGCTCTAATCGACGTCCTATACCCTCAAAGTGTAAACAGTAGATGTTTCAGCCAATCTTTATGTGAGCTGATCATCTTTTACAGAATTTACTTCACATTTTTATTTGCTGCTTCAACTGTCCCATTGGTTTGTGGCCGATATGGTGACAACTTGTGGGCCATTATCTAGTATTCTTCAACAAGGTTTAAGACCTTACCTTGGAAGTGCAAGCCGTCATCTAAGATGACCTCATCAGGAACCCAATATCTACAAATGATATTCTGTTTGATGAACTTGGCGACATTAGAGGCTTTCAATACCGAGTAGTAGGCAGCTTCCACCCACTTGGTAAAATAATCGATGGTCACCAAAATGAACTCATGCCCATTTGAAGCCTTTAGTGTTACCCTGCCAATCACATCGATGCTCCATACTGAAAACGGCCATGGGAACGTAAGGCTATACAGCTAGGATGGGAAAACGTGTATAAGGTTTGCATGGATCTGACACTTATGGCACCTTTGCACAAACTGTAAGCAATCTGTCTCCATTGTCATTCAAAAATACCCTTGTCGTAGAATCTTCTTGGCTAACATGTTTCCACTCATGTGAGGCCCGTAGACTTTCGCATGTATTTCTTTCATCAATTCTCGACCTTCCTCACTGCTAACAAATAGCTTGTTAACTCCAGAATGTCCTCATTTGTACAATTTTCCCCCGCAAATGACAAGTTGTGAAGATAATCTCCTTATTGCTCTTTTGTTCTTTTTGCTAGCAAACTTGGGGTATTTTTTCTTTTCCACAAAATTTTTAATTTCAAAATACCAAGGGAGTTCATCAGTGCTTTCTTCGATTGTGACTGTCATCTCGTATGCTGATTTTCTCTTCTACTCAATTATCAATGGCCTCATCTTGACCCCAGGTGGTCTATCAATCATTGATGCCAGAGTAGCTAATGCGTCGGCAAACTTGTTCTGTAATTTTGAAACGTGACTGAAAACCACTGATTCAAAGCACGGTATTAGCTTTTCCAACTCCTAATGGTAGAGAATTAATGTTCCGTCCTTAACCTTTCATTCTCCTCTTGCCTGTGAGAACACCAATGTTGAGTCCCCGATGACTTTCAGTTTCTTTGCCCCTAGCTCTAAGGCTGCCTCTAACCCGGCTAAGCACGCTTCATACTCAGCTTGATTATTGGTAACTTCAAAGTTGAGCTTCAAGGACAGAGGAACATGCGATTTGTCAAGAGTGACAAGAAGAACTCCTATTCTATAACCATACTTATTAGATGCGCCATCAAAATACAGAGTCCATTTTCTTCCTTGACTCCCATCAGCTGCTCATCAGGGAACTGGAACTTTATGTCTTTATCTCCCTCAATTGGTTGGTCCGCTATAAATTCTGCTACCGCTTTGCCCTTTATTAACTTTCGAGTGACGTACCTGAGATCAAACTCTAATAGCAATAACAACCATCGGGCTAGCCTTCCTGTTAATGTTGACTTCTCGAATAAGTACACTAACGGGTCTATTCGGGAAATTACATTAATTGTGAAAGATAGCATGTAATGGCTTAGTTTCTGGGAGGCCCAAGCCAAAGCCCAACATGTCTTCTCCAGTGGCGTATATCGTATCTCGGACACCGTCATCTTCTTGCTCAAGTAGTAGACTGCTTTCTCAATTTTAGTTTCTCATTTTTGTGCCAGTATGCATACCATAGCCGAGTCAGTCACTAACAAATAGAGAATCAGTGGCCTATCGGGCTTAGGAGGAGCCAGAACTGGTGGATTTTGCAAATACTAACGCATAGCTTCGAAGGTATCTTGACATTTTTGATCCCATTCAAACTTGACTCCTTTCTTCAATAAGCAGAACAACGGCTCATAGGTAGTTGCCAACTTAGCTATGAATCGGCTGATGAGCTGTATCTTGCCCAAATATCCCCTGACTTCTCGCTCGATCTTTGGAGGAGACATTTAAATAATCACCTTGATTTTCGATGGATCGACCTCGACGCCCCGTTGGGTAATCATAAATCCAAGCATTTTACCTACAGTAACTCTGAAAGCGCACTTTTGTGGGTTAAGCCGCGTCTTATACTTTCTAATTCTTTCAAAGAACTTCTGCAATGCTACGATATGGCCATCCTGATCCTTGGACTTCACTATTATATCATCTACATACACCTCAACTTCCTTGTGTATCATATCATGCAATAAAGTAGTGGTAGCCCTTTAATAGGTTGTTCCTGCATTTGTCAAACCGAATGGCATCACACGATAACAATAGGTGCTCCAAGGTGTAGTGAATGTCGTCTTTTCTCTGTCTTTAGGGTTCATTAGGATCTGATTGTCCCTAGAGAAATTATCTATGAATGACAAGAGAGCATGCCCCGTTGTACTGTCTACCAAAATGTCAATCTGTGGCAATGGAAAATCGTCCTTTGGGCTGGCTTTATTAAGATCTCAAAAATTCACACAGACTTGGATGCATCCGTCCTTCTACAAGATCGGTATAATATTTGCCACCCACTTTGAATACTCGATTACCATAAGGAACCCGGCATTGATCTGCTTGGTAACTTCTTCTTCGATCTTCATAGCTCATTTTGGTTGTATCCGCCTCAATTTCTATTTGATCGATTTAGCATCGAGATACAAAGGGATATGGTGTTGAACAATATCAGGATCAATATCGGGCATATCCTTGTAAGATAATGTAAAGACATCTTTGAATTCTTTTAATAAGGTTATTATTTGCTCACGTTTAACTAAAGATAACGAAGACCCGATTTGTACAATTTGTGGATTAGTTTCATTACCCAAATTAATTAACAAAGTTTCTTCAGATATAGGTTAAGCGTGCATTTCTTCTTCTCTTTAATTAAAAGTTTTATTTCTTTGGGGACATCTCCGTCGAATTCAAAATCGTCAGAAAACTTATGAAATAAATCAAACAAAGCAGAGTAATCAAAAATCTTATTTATTTAATTGATATTGAGAGATGGAATTACAAGATTAAAAGCAGTGGGAGAGGACGCACAGATAGATGTGCCCTCAAACTCAACAACCAAATCATCAGAATCAAATAAAAATTTGTAAGACTCATACTTGGGCTCGAGACCCATATCATGTAAAATACAAAAGTTCAGAGACCAGTTATTGATAGTTTTTACTGCAACATCCACGATAAGGCTAGTATAGTTAGCTAGTACTCCGTAACCCAACATCAGGCAGTCTTGATCCGTTATACGCATCTAGTCAGCAAACAAAGCTCCCATGCCTTCCAATTCATCAGCCTAGGCTTCCTCCCTTTTCTTCTTCTCTCATTCCTTTTCCCCCAAAGCTTCCTCTTCCTCTGTGTCAGACATTCGGTGGTTAAAGAAAATTTACAGTCCCGGTAGCTTCTGATTAGTCTCTTCATTAATCCATGGCTCCGGGAAGCCACAGTAAGGAAAATCCTCTCCTTTGATGAAGTAACCATTCAACGTTCCTAAGTATCTCTTCTTCTTTCCCCTTTGCCCTTTCTTCGGCTCCTCTAAATCTTTCTTGGTCGGCTTATACGCCAAACCAAAGCACTGTGAGTTCTGCATCACTTTGATGGGCTTCGAAATTCCTTGCTGCTTGCGACCCAACCCCATTCCTGGGAAATAGGATATACGCTTCATCATTGTGACTGCTCGTGGGTTGATGTAATTCTTCTCCTCTTTCAGCAACATCTACAGAGCTGGAGTCTCGTCAAAACTAAATCCGCTCAAAAACATATCTCCTTTCCGTGCTGAACCTCCAGGAGAGTTGAGCCAACTTCTCTTGGGGCTTGAATACTATCTTCCCCGTAGATTGTCAGCACTGCCCCATTCTTGATGAACTCCGACTTCTGGTGAAGAGTGGAAATTACTGCTTGGATGTTTGGGTCATGAAGCCATGGCCTTTCTAGCAACAAATTAAAAGATGCTGATACATCTAACATATGAAATTCGACCGAAGTCTCCAGTGGTTCCACCGATACCGCGAATGACACTAACCTGAGCATGTCCCGCTTTGTGTTATCATAGGCCTGAACTCACGGGTTACTAGGTGTGAAATGATCCGATTTCAATCCCAAGTAGACGGTTGTTCTGAGTGGATAGACATTCAATGCAGACCCGTTGTCGATAAAAGTCATTGGGACCCATTTCTCCAAGCATTTGACAGTGATGTGCAATGGTTTGTTATGGCTCCTCCCTTCTAATGGAAAATCCTTATTGGAAAAGGAAATGACCTTCGGCTCTGTAGCCGGCAGAATAAGTCCGATGAGTTATTCTAGAGTTGCATCTATTGAGATATTAGCCATGTTTAAGACTTTTAGCACAACTTGCCGATGTTGATGTGAAGCCATCAGTAAGCCCGAAATACTAACATTGGCTTGAGTCTTCCTTAGCGGTTTTAGTGCAGCGTCGTCTTCCTCTTCTTGTTCCTTCTCTTTTCCCTTTCCACTTGTCTGTCCTTTTTAGAACTGAGCGGGTTTGAAGTGCCGCCCACTCCTAGTTAGATGCTCTACCCCTTCCTCAAGAACCCATAATCCTGGAACCAAAGTTTTAGCTTGCCCTACCTCCTCAACACATAGAGAGCTTTCAATGCCTATAGATTGTTCAAGTTACCGCTGTCCATGCTTCCTCTCCTTTCTTCTTCGACTTTAATTGCCCATGTATTATCAACGTCTTCCTAGATATCTTCTCCGATGTAACCTACCTTCTGCTCTTAGGCGGCCCAAAAATTGGTCCATTCTTCCCCATATGAATTTAGTACAGTTTGAACTAGCTAGTAAGATTGCATTTCGTTAACAAAAACTTCTTCCCCAAAGAGCTGGGGAATGGTGATCCCATCTAGCACATGCTCGAAATCGTGTGGCCTCATTGGATAATCCAAAAGCCAATCGTCATCGTCCTTATGCTCCTCCTCGTTTTCCACCTGGATTACAACCTCATATCCTTCCCAGGCTACATCGTTCCATTATTCCATATCCCAACCATTCCCGGCCATGATTAGGGAACAAAATTGATCTCTAACAGCTGAAACATGTGGATGCAGAAAGTGTGCTGGACAAATGTAATGACTAGGATCCTCTGACTGCCTTAGCTAAATCAAATTCACCCCTCCCTGCTTAGCATGGTTCGGCAGCAGATTAGTTGTAACATTTGGTTTTTGAGCAGTGGACGGCGGTGGAATGACCTTATTGTCAATAAGATCCTAGATCTCACGGCGCAGCCTCATACACTTATCGGTCAAGTGTACATGACCTTGGTGAAAGGCACAATACTAGGAAGCATTGTATCATGGTGGTAGGAGATTGGGTACAAGCATTGGGTCCAAATGTTTGATCAGCCCCTTCTCAACAAGTCAATTAAGAGCTGTGGACAAAGATAAATTGAGGGGAGTAAAAACTCTCCTCGACTTTTGTTGAGACTGCTAGTTATTACTTGGTTACGGAGTAGAAGATAAGTGATTTAATTATCTGAAATGGGGGTTCAGCAAATTAACCTCATTTGAACGGGAGATGAGATTGGTAGCAAGGGTGGGTTGGTTATGGTTGTTAGCAGGGTATGTTCTTCTCGATTCCTGACTTGTCTCTAATTTCTCAATATCACCAGCTTAAATAGCATCTTCAATTTGAACACCTACATTGAACGGTTGCTTAAAGGTGGACAGTAGATATGTAATCAGATACCGGTTCAACGGAGAATGCAGATTCTTCACCACAATTCTGACTTGCTATTTTTTAGTTGGTCGGCTGGTCATCTTAGCCGGCTTTCCTCTTCAACGTGTTAGGAAATCTACAAATGATTTTTGACTCTCTTGGCGGGTCAGTTCAAGCTCCCTGATAGTTACATCTAGTTGGACATTATAACTGTACTGGGTGACAAATGCCATAACTATATCCTCCCAAGTTTTGGTCTTCGCTACATCGAGGGAGAGGGACCATTTCTGGGCTGCCCCAGAAGGAGATCGATGAAAGAGCTAGGCTTTCAGCTGGTCATCAATTCCCATTGGCGATAGGGTACCAACATACATTCGTAGCTGAATTCTGGGATCTTTGGTCTCGTCAAATTTTTTCATGTCGGGCATTTTAAACTTATCCGGGAGCTTGTCGTCTGAAAACACGTAGAGTCCCCCTACATCGAGAATATATTTCTCGACTCCCTTGGCCTTTCTAAGGTTCTACTCCATCCGATCGATCTTCTCAACCAATGTAGATTCTCTAGACTAAGCAGTGTTTTCTTCCTAACTATCACCTGATGAGGGATCTGTGGTGGTGGCGGAATAACTTGCGGTCCATCGGGGACCTGATTAGCATCCTAAAAGTCTTCCCCATTACTATTTGGGTTGTCATGCAATTCATTCAGTATTGGTAAACGGGCCTAAATTGCCCAGATTTGTGCCTGATATTGCACCTGTGCCTAGGTCTGCTGCTCAACAGCTCTCTGTATATCTATAATTTCCCTCATTGAGGCTATTAGATTCAACTCGTTCTCGGACATCTCAACCTATTCTGCGATCTACTTTGGAATTCTATAAAGCCTCCAGATTTCTGACCGAGCCTAAATACGCACTGGATGAGAACCTTCTAAATCAATGATCTAGACCCAAAGAAAAACTTGATAACCCCAAAAATAGAATTACTGGTATCGGATACTTCTCGAAAAGAACCCCAATAACAGGTAGCAAACACTTTAAACACCAAAAATAGCCGATCACGAACAGATATAACCACCGACACAAAAACATGCCCCTGTTGGGCCCATACTGACGGCATAACGACTGGAAGCCCCAACACCTATGAACCAATACGAAAACCGAGCGAGGGACCAATAAAACTGTAAAAAGAAGTGTTAGAACAGGGCAACCCAAGAGTGGGGGGTGAATTGGGTCTTTTAAAAATTAAATAACAACTAAAAACCTTTTTCAAAACCCTTTTTAATATTGCAATCAATTAAAGAAAATTAAGCAAATATTGAAGCAATGCAAATATTAAAAGATGAGGGATAGAGAGATAGAACTAGATACCAAGGATTTATAGTAGTTCGACTTTATCTTAGCCTACATCCACTCCTCATGTTCTCCCTTGAGTATTTTCACTATATAGATTACTTTACGGGCGAATTCCAAACCTTTACAATTTTCAAGACTTCACTTGAATGAGCTGAATATTTACGGGCACATTCACAAGCCTAAACAGCTTCAAGAAGATCCTATGAAAACAAGCCCATATTTTCTTCTAATCTCTCTTGAACTCTTTTTTGATGAGATTTACCCACTCACTCAAAGGATAAAGGGTGACTTACCCTTGAATACAATAAATGAAGAGTATTAATGAAGAACTCTCACTCTCTTTACAGAAATAATTTACAATAAATGAGGTAATAAAGAGAGATGAGGAACAAGAATTGGAGTTACAGCAATAAATGTGAGCTTGAGATTTCTGAGACTGATTTGAGCAATGGAACAGTAAATACAAGTCTCCAATCTTCTTAGATGCTGAGAAGTTACTCCTTATATAAGTTCTTGTGCATTCATGGCCGTTGGAGGTAGGTGGGAGCAATAAATGCGAAAAATTCAACCGTTAAGATCTGCCGGAAGTTTAAATTTCCGTCGCAGGTGTCGACACAAATGCCATTGATGTTGACACAAAATGTCTAGGGCAGGATCCCTTAAGTGGTTGGGTCGATACAGATATTCTGTGGGGTCGACACAATTAAGCACTCTACCATACCAACATCATGGTGTTGATACATTTGGATCTGGTATCGACTCGTTTGAAACTTTAGCATCCGGAGGAACCACTTTGTGTCAACTCAACTTGCTCTTGGTGTCGACACTAACTTCTACAAGAAGCCTCGGTTCTTTTGTGTCGACTCATCTTCAGTTGATGTCGACTCAAATGTACTTCAGAATCCGAGAGGAGGCGTTTTGTGTTGACTCATGTCTTCTTTGGTGTCGACACTAAATTTTGCAGGCAATCTTAGGACTTTTGTGTCGACTCATCCTTAGTTGGTGTCAAGACCTCAAAATCTGCAGGTGGCCTCAGTTATTTTGTGTCGACACAATTTTCATTTGTGTCGACCCAAACTTTTGGATACCAAAAGTGAGGATCACTTTTGTGTCGACACAAAATTGATTTGTGTCGACTCTTTTTGAGTCATTAAGAGCCACGACGCTTTTGTGTTGACAAAAACCTTGTTTGTGTCGACACTAGTTTTGATACCTGAAACATGGCTTTATGAAACTGTTAGGGTGTCAAACCATTTGATCAATAGGTATTGACACACTTGATGTGCTTCAAGTATAGTTTGTCTTAAATCTTTTTGACTTAATTTTCAATCAAGATCAACACAGAATATTCTTTTTAAAGAATGCTTAAGTGTTTGAATCTTTTTGAGATGTAAGTCATTTCTTTAGCTAAAGTGTCAACTCAAATTCAAAATGTGTTAACATTTACATTTTTGGAAATATAAATTATTATCCATTTTAAATCCATTTATTTTTAGAAAATGAATTATGAAAATCATGAAAATCAAAATAAAAAGCACTTGGGCTAACAATCTTTCATTTTTTGATGATTACAACCATATTTATATTTTCTAGAAAATATTTTTAAAATATTTTTCAACAAGAATTCTCCCCTTATCGATATGCCTTAAACAACATATGCAATTATAAAGACTAGGCATACCACAGAGTGAAAGCATACAATTTTTAACATGATTTGCAACAAGTGATCAAGAAGCATTCTGAATTTATTAAAACTTGTGCAAAACAGTGAATGTGTAAATATTTATAAGCCAAATCATTCAATAAACATTCATGAACAACAGATACAATCAACATAAGAACAATATTTACCATTCATTCAAAAAATGTTCAAACATCCCAAACATATTTACCATTCAACCCATTCAAACACATAACCAAAAGAAATGTATGTTTAAAAACAGTTACATCTTCACCTTCATAAAAAAAAAAAAACTTAAGAAAAGTTTGTTTTCAACTTCTACTTCTTCTCTCACACTCCCCTTCACTTGCTTACCTTTACTTTTCTTTCCCTCCTTCCTTTCTCTCCTTTTGTAATCTTCAAAAATTCGGGCTATTGGTCGTCCATGAATCGCTTGAATTTCTGTTTCTTCTTGGCTTTCTCTTTGCTTGCGGAGGGCCGTTCATTTGCTACACGTGCTCCTTCGTCCTTAGCTTTGGCGGCGGCCTTGGCTTCATAGCATGCTGCCAATGCTAGGTTGGCTTCCCTTTTTAGTCACGCGGCTTTTTCTTCTTTTGTCTCTTCGGGCTTGAACTATTTGGCCCAAACTTCTTGAATCCATTTGAGATGTTCTTCCACCTTCTGGGAGTTGGCATGCACCACAGTGACAATGCCTTGGTCATACTCCTTGCGCACTTGATGAAGGATGGCCTTGTTGCAATTGACAATGGATGCAATGTTCTCATCCATTGTTTTGTAGAGGGCTCTCCCTGCATTAGTGGCATTTTTCATATCTCTGCAGAGGCTCCGGTTGGTCTTATCAAGATGTTTGACTTTCTTAGAAAGGGTAGAGATAGTGTGATTGAGATCAAAAAAATCTTGATCAACTTTTGCTTGAAAAAGAGTGACTTTGGAAGATAGAGAGTTAATTAAAGAAACAACCTCTGAGAGGTCAACATGAACTGGAGAAGAGGAGGATGATGCATGAGCAGCAGGGGGAACAGATGTAGATGTGGGAGGAGGAGGAACAGAATGTGACGGACCAGGGGTGTCAACGGGTGAAATGGGTGGAGAATCAAGGTCAATGGGAATAGATGAAATGTTTCGAGAAGCAGAGGTAGGAGTTTTGACAGATGCAGGAGTACGATGAGTGGTAATCCATACACCATCAACATGTGCAATCTGCATGTGTTTAAGGGAGGAGCTACCATACAGATCGTGCTTAGAAAAGACAAGAGCTTTTTCCTCAGAAAAATCAATGCCAAAATGGCGAAAGACTCGTGTAAGATACATTCCATGAGGGAGTAAGGAGTTAGACTTGCTGTGTGAGTGGAGCATGTGAGAGATGAACAAAAATCCTAAGTCTAGGTTTTTCTGCTCAAGGATGCACCACATGATTGAAATATGCTTCTATGAAACATCACCAAATTTTCCCAACTGGGGTAGGAAAATGTGGTTGACCATGTGATGTAGGATGTGCATTTCTGGTTTCAAAGAGTTTGCCTCTAAGGGCATGGAGGGGTCGATGTCCTCATTCTCAAAAATATTTTTGACAGATTCAGAAAACAAAAAGCATTCAACCTCAATAGGTTTTTAGCTGTGATAGACAGAAATATCCCCTTCGGGGATGCCAAGGATTTTGTTTAAGGATGAGGGGGTCAAAACAATATCTTTACCATTCACCCAAGTGGTGATGGTGGTGGTCGGAGCCAAAGATATGTGAAAGTGTGCGTAAAAGGATTTGACAAGTGTGGGATAGTGAGGTTCTTTGATCTGAAGTAGCCTTTCCCACCCAATGCTAGAAAAGAGATCTCTTAATCTCATTTCTATAGAATCGAAAAATGAAAAGTCTATGGATCGACCAGAATAAATTTTACGATTTGCAAATGAAGAAAAATATAGTTGACGAGTTTTTGGGGATTAGAATGAGATTACCTCGGAGGTGGCTACATTCTCTGTAGTCGCCGTCGTTGCCGTCGTCGTTTTGGTCATCTTCTTCCATTTTGATGTTCTAGGGCTCGAAGATGATCCTTCTCCGGTCCTCTTTGCTCCTTTGCCCCTCGTTTTTTGCGGCATTTTGAAGGATTTGGATTTGGGAAAGAGATGAAGAGTCGACACAGGGTTTGAAGAAGAAACTGCGCGGGAGACGAACAGTTTTTAAAGAGAGTGAGCGGGAACAGTGTGACTATTCGTGGGACCGACATGTCTATACATAGACTTAACGATTTGTGTCGACACAAATTTCATTTGGTGTTGACACTTTTAGTATCGAGTGTGGGTATCGAAACATGGAATTGGTGTCGACACGTTTTCAGACAGTGTTGACACATTCGGCTATTTGGGTCGACCTAGTATATCTTGGTGTCGACACAAATTTACCGAGAGTCAGGGAACCAAAAGGTGTCGACACTGAATAGAAAGGGGTCGACACATTTCTTCGCAGTGCCACTTCTGTACAGTTTTGTGTCAACACTACACAGATTTGTGTCGACACTTTTTCAAGTGGTGTCGACAATTTTTCACATTTAAGAGAGAATATTAAATGCTTTGAAATGCAATAAAAAGACATAGTTAGCATGGCATATAAATCATGAAATGGGAGCACATAGCATACCAAGTTCTCTTCTTATATAGCATATTCTTTCTTCATTTAATGGTTTTGTGAAAATGTCCGCTAATTGGTAATTTGTGCCTATAAATTCAAGTTCGATGTTTCCTTTTTGCACATGTTCTCTTATGAAGTGATGTCTAATCTCTATGTGTTTGGTTCTTGAGTGTTTATGGGGTTCTTGGATATATTAATTGCATTAGTGTTATCACATTTAATGGGCATATGATCTAAGTGAAAATCATAGTTCTCTAATTGTTGTTTCATCCAAAGAACTTTTACACAACAGCTTCCAGCTGCAACATACTTACCCTCGGCTGTAGACAAGGCCACTGAGTTCTTCTTCTTGCTAAACCAAGAGATTAGTGAGTGTCCTAAAAATTGACAAGTACCACTTATGCTTTTCCTATCTATTTTGCATCTGATAAAATCAGCATCTGAATAGCCAAATAACTCAAAGGCTATTTCTCTAGGATAATATAATCCTAGGTTTTGTGTACCTAAAAGGTATCTAAAGATGCACTTAACTGCGGTCACATGTAATTCTTTAGGATTTGATTGAAATCTAGCACACATGCACACACTAAACATAATATCCGAACAACTAGCAGTTAAATATAAGAGAGATCCAATCATACCTCTATTACGCTTTTCATCCACTGCTATGCCATCTTCATCTTTGTCAAGTTTCGTTGTAGGAACATTGGAGTTCCCATGGATTTTGCCTTTAGCATGTCGAACCTCTTCAATATGTTCCTCGTGTATTTAGCTTGATTGATATAGATTCCTGCTTGTATTTGTTTGATTTGGAGTCCGAGGAAATAGTTGAGCTCACTCATCATGCTCATCTCGAATTCTCCCTGTATACACTTAGCAAAGTCCTTGCAAAGAGATTCGTTAGTTGCACCAAAAATTATATCATCTACATAAATTTGTACAACTAGCATATCATTTCCTTGAGACTTGATAAAAAGAGTAGTATCAATTTTTTCTCTTGAAAACTCATTTTCAATCAAGAATTTACTAAGCCTTTCATACCATGCTTTAGGTGCTTACTTTAAACCATAGAGAGCTTTGGTATGTCTGTAAACATGGTTTGGAAAATCTGGATTTTCAAAGCCAGGATGTTATTTTACAAAAATTTCCTCCGAGATAAAACCATTTAAATAGGCACTTTTGACATTCATTTGATAGAGTTTGAAAATTTTAAAGCATGCAAAAGCAAGTAACATCTTAATGGCTTCAAGCCTAGCCATAGGAGCAAAAGTTTTATCAAAATTGATGCCTTCTTCTTGATTGTAATCTTGGGCTACCAATCGAGCTTTGTTCCTAAGAACTACTCCATTCTCATCCATTTTATTTTTAAAAACACATTTTGTGCCGATGATGGAATGTTCCTTAGGTCTTGGGACTAAAGTCCAAACTTTATTTTTTTCAAATTGATTTAGCTCTTCTTATATAGCTAAGATCCAAAATTTATCATTTTTGGCTTCCTCAAAATGTTTTGGTTCAGTCTGGGAAAGGAATGCTAAATTACCACAAACATTATGTAGAGAGCAACGAGTTTTGATACCTTGCGATGGATCACCAATGATAAGATCTTTTGGGTGACCATGAGCATACCTCCATTCTTTTGGTAAGTCAGGATTTTCTGGATTGGCAGATTCAACATTCTGTTGGACTGCAATTTGTTGAGGATTTAAAGCTTCCTCTTTTTTTGGCTCTTCTTTTTCCTTGATAAACATATCTTCCATACCTTTTTCTATATCCAACAAGTTATTTTCACGAAATCCTTTGATGAACCAAGGTTAGCTTCGTCAAAAATAACATGTATAGATTCTTCAACAACTAGGGTCCTTTTGTTGAATACTCTATACACTTTACTAGATATAGAATATCCTAGAAAAATACCTTTATTAGATTTTGCGTCGAACTTGCCCAAAAGTTCTTTGTTGTTGTTTAAAACAAAACATTTACACCCAAAAGTGCAAAAATTACTAATGTTAGGTTTTCTTCCATTCCATAGCTCATATGGAATTTTCTTGAGAGAAGCTCTTATCATAACTCTGTTTATGAT
>JAULJZ010048513.1:0-14150 GCA_032270985.1 Heliamphora pulchella
GTCCATGGAATTCATAATCTGACTGAAGAGACGAGCATCGTCTCGTATCCAGGTACGATAAAGAGGAGAACTAGGATTGGAGGCATCGTCAAATAAGTGGGAATCCAATTCCATACCTTGCAAAGATTTCAACACATTCTTCTGTCATAAGGGATAAGTAGAAGCACCGTCAAATTTCTCATCGACAAGCCGAGTAGAAGAAGAAAACACCTCAGTTCTCATTGGTCGCCCGGTATCTGTCAAAGACTCAGCAGTCCCAGAAGTCCGAGTAGCAGACCTATCGCCCTCCGATGGCATTCCTATTCAACTACCAGAGAACCCACAACCAGACACCTCTCGCTGCATCAACAAAAATTGGACAACACAGATCTTGGCGGTGAATGAAAAGCAGGCCATTGTACGGATGAACGAAAGGACGCAGTGAGGGAGACGAAAAACACAGAACTGCTGAGACTGGTGCGACTGTTCCGACGACCGGCGACTGTTCGGCGACCAGCGACCGGCGACTTTTTTTCCGGCGACTTTCCCGACGACTTTTCTTTGTTTCCAGTGACTGTTTAAATGGTTGGAGACTGTGTTCTGGGCACGATCGGTGACTGTTTAGTGGTTTTTTGGTGAATTTTGGTGGATTTTGGCGACTGATAGGGTGGCGGCAACTGAGTTCGGCGACTACAGTGGACTGGCTTGAGGGTGTCGACACTAGAGGTGGTGGTGGTGGTGTTGGTGGGTTTCGGTGCCAGGGGTGGTGCGACGAGAGGCTGGGAGCCTTTCTGGATGGACGACGAGAGACGACGATCCTCGCTGGGTGTGCGACGAGGAGCGGCAAGGGGCTAGGGTGGTTTGGCAAGGGGCGTTGGGTGGTCGGCGAGGGTTGTAAGAGGTTGGCGAGGGTTGTTGGGTGGTTGTCGAGGGTCGTGGGTGGTTGGCAAGGGTCTTGGGTGCGGCGACTGGCGTCAACAACTGGCAAAGGTTTAGTCTGGGACTGTCAACGACTGGAGCTACTGGTGTGTGGATTTCGGCAACGATTTGGGTCTGGCGATTAGAGTTACCAGAGGTTCGATGGCTCTGAAACCATGTTAATAGACATAATTAGGTTGAATGAAGGCGTTGACCCCAATAGGGTACGCAATAATTTATTTATAGAACAACGAGACCATACAATAATAAATGGTGTACCCAACCACACCGGATAATAATAATAATAATAATAAAACTAATATAATTATAATAAAGCTAACAAATTTTGGTTGCTTTTGAGGTTAATCTCTTTTTCTCTCTCTAATATACAAGTAATCCATAATAGACGCCAAGCAGAATAAAACAAAAATAAGGATTTCTCAAAAAAAAACAAAGATGCAAATATCATGTGCTTCAACGGAGTTAAGTCCTCGCTACATCATTTTAAGAGAGTGTTCCTTAGTAATGTGAATAGTTAGTTGACTAAACGAGGAGAGCCCCTCCGGCTGAGGAAATAGTTGATTTTATAGAGTTTTATCTTTGCGATCCTATGCAGGTATTTGTAGTCTTTCTTGTGCGGGTTTTGTTATCTTACTCTTTTTTTACAGGTGGATAGAGTCCGTTTTTCTTGGGAGTTTTTATCTTTCTCCTCTTTGTATGAGGTTGACATTTTCTTTATGCCCTTTGTAATATTTTCTTACTAATTAAAAAATGTGCTTCTTGCATAATGGGTAAGTGAACCCCCCCCAAAAAGAAACTGAAGCTCCACAATGGCACAAGGGAATGACCAGTCATCCTACCAGTACTTCTCTACTCATCCCGGGCCCCTTGCAGTTTATTCAGAACCTCCATGGCTGCCAAAGCATAATGCATTGAATCATGAAGAGGAAAAGAACACAAAACTCCCTTGCCAGCAGGCAATGAACCAAAAAAGTTCTTCCATGTTTCTGCACTCCTCTAAACAAATAAAAGACATTGGAGAACAAATCCATTTTCAACAAGTGAAAGAGGAGAGGAGAGGGGAGGAGGTGAAGAGGAAAAGATCAGGTGTTCAAACATCAGCAGTTTCTATTTACTAGAATCAGTTTCTATTTACTAAACATCAGCAATTTCTGTTTACTAGAATCAGTTCCTGATTTCAGTTTCAGTTTCTGTTTTCTAAAATCAGGTGTTCAAAAATCAGGTTACTAGAATCAAAAATCAGGTGTTCAAACATCAGCAGTATCATCGATCATGCAAAACTCTTCTCTCTTCCCAAATCCAGACTCCACCAACTGTGAGACAGATTCTACTACTTTCACAGACTAAGATCCAATCCATATTACACCAATACCCAGGCCATTTAAAGATCTAAAGCTGCAAACACACCTCAGCATAACTCCCTTACAATGGAAGATCATACTCCAGCAGCATGATCACATATTTAGTGCATAAACTAAATTTCATAACCATTTACCACAAAGTCCATGTTGCATTTATATAGGTTTCAAGGA
This sequence comes from Heliamphora pulchella, assembly GCA_032270985.1. Classification (NCBI taxonomy): domain Eukaryota; kingdom Viridiplantae; phylum Streptophyta; class Magnoliopsida; order Ericales; family Sarraceniaceae; genus Heliamphora; species Heliamphora pulchella. Next base: position 2,451 of record JAULJZ010048513.1, read on the forward strand.
TCAACACCTTGCACAGGCATAGAACACAAAATTCGACAAAAGCCGACAAAGGGCAGTTATACATGAGAAACTGCCATAAACCACAATACCTGTAATGATGTCATAAGCACATACAACAAGCAAAAGCATAAATGAGTTCTATAATGCTAAATGCTAAAACAGGATAAAAGCCCGTGCTATGCTCGGATAGTTTTCAAAATTCTATAATGCTAAATGCATTCGCCCACAGCAACGAGGAATACTAGCACTAAACAAACAATGCAAGTATTGTAAGGGAAAACAATTGTGGAAAAAAGCTAAGAAAAAAATTAAAAACAAACAATAGTTTTCATAATAGCACTAAACCGTCTACAAGTCAAAAGAGGAATACCATATGTCAATAATCTATATCAAGATCCACATCAAGATCAGGTTGTGTATGCAATTCGTCTTCTTCATCATCTAAATACTCTACGATAATGTCATCCTCATCATCCTTGCCATCTATATGCGCTGCCATAACGTCACCATCAGGAATAATCTCAAGATCTATAGCATCTCTACTATGCTGAATATTGATATCTTCGATGAGAATATGGACACCATCAGTGGTTTCTTCTTGCTGAAATGCATCATTTGACGCATCATCACGCTCTGATACATCCCATATTCCAAGATGCCTAACCCTTTCTACGACTCCCCAATTATAGCCTTTACTAGTGCCATTAACGTAAAACACTTATGTCACTTGACTTGGTAAGACAAATGGATCATTTTTATACCAAAGCTTTGTAATATCAATAGTTGTCACATGATCATCAAAGTCTGCTCTATTCTTGCGGCCGGTGTTGTACCATTTACATTGGGACAGAACCATTGTACCCCCATGCAGGTATCTCAGTTGCCATATCTTACACAAGTAACCAAAAAAGTTAATATGTTGACCTTTATGATCCCCTTTCATGAGTAGCCCACTATTTTGGCACCTACGATGGCTCTCACAATCTTTAGTGTGGAATTGAATGCCATTGCAAATGCATCAAGAATAAAAATCAATTATCGACCTAAGACCATTTGCCAATGACCACAATTCCAAAGTTGCTTTAGGGGACCTTTCGGTTCGCAAATCATTCACCTACATGAACATGTGACAATTGTACCAAGTTAGTAATTAGTGTTCAGTGATTGTAAGCTCTTATATATATATATATATATATATAACTTACACGTTTTTTGAACCATGTCGAAAATTCTTGTCGTATTTGAGTTGAATCACGCCCATGCGACATTCGTACGGCATTCTTGTGTTCCCTAACCAAATAAATGAAGGTTATAAATAACTTAAAATAGTTGATAATTAGTAAGTTTACAAGCTATGCATACATACTCAAGATACGACTCCACCTCAGGAGTTTTGTACAATACAAACCAATTAGCCATTTCTTGCTCCTTTTTAGTTGGGTCGGTAGCCCTTACAATTGGTGAGAAGAGACGAACATTTTGATTGAATATCTCCATCCCAGGGCCACATTCCCCACCATCGTCATTTCGCTGAGGCTTATCAATCTCATTTTTCAAGTACATTGAGCAAAAAGTAAGACACTCTTTGACAATGTAAGCCTCAACAATCGAGCCTTCTGGACGTGCTTTATTGATCACATACCCTTTCAAAGTCCCAAGAAACCTTAAATAAAACAACAATATCAATGAAAAATAATTGTGTTAATAGAGGACCTATTCACATGATGGGAATGCTTACCTTTTAATCGAGTACATCCATCGATATTGAACAGGTCTAGCAAGTATAGCCTCTCCTGGCAAGTGAACAGCTAGGTGGACTATGACATCGAAGAAATTTGGAGGAAAGATTTTCTCTAACTTGCAAAGTATGAGTACTATTTGTTCCTCCAACATTTCCAAATCACTCTGTTTCAATGTTTTTGAGCAAAGTTCCTGGAAGAAGTTGCCCAATTCAAATAATGTCATAGATATCCTTGTTCAGATAACCCCGCATGCCAATCGGAAGAATATGCTGAAGGAGAACATAACAATACCATTTTTTGATATCACACACCTTGAGATATTTGCTGCATAGCCATCGGGATAATTGATCAACTTTAAGAATTCACAAAATCTATCTATTTGTTGTGGATTCAAGGTGTAGACTGCCTGAGGCTTTATGAAGGATTCATTATCCTGCAGCTGTAGATGCAATTCTTCTCTTATGCCCATGTTTTTCAAAGCATTACGTGCTTTGTATGTGTCTTTGTTCTTAGTGTCAATAGCTAGCATCATTCCATAAACGTTTTCACATATATTCTTTTCTATATGCATGACGTCAAGATTGTGTCGAAACTTGTCTCTTCCAGTATGGTAGCACCCACATAATGATTTTTTGGGTCCAACTCAATTCTTGAGGATCACGATGTCTTTTCTTCTTCGTAGAATCCTTCCCAAATTTGACTAGCTGTATCAGATCCAATTGAGACAGTACCTTTTCCACAGATAAGTCCAATGATTTCGAATTAAGATCAGGAAAATCGTCAAACTTCTTGTCCTTCCTCCAAGCATGGTTTTTAGGCAAGTAATATCGATGACCCACCCACCCTATCTTATCTATTAACTTGCGTGATATTGGATTATCATTGCAAGAGGAACAAGCCAAATAACCTTTTGTTCTCCACCCAGACAAATCACCATATGTAAGAAAGTCGTGTATGGTCCACATTAAAGCTGTATGCATTCAAAAGGTCAGCTCAGTATAAGCATTATAAGTCATAACTCCATTTTCCCATAGCTCCTTTAACTCATCAACCAAGGGCCTTAGGTAGAAATCAATATTAACCCCTGGCTGACTCGGCCCTGGAATAAATAAGGCCATCATGAAAAATGGTTCCTTCATCCATCTCAAGGGAGGCAAGTTAAAAGGCATTAGGATCACCGGCCACATGCTATAAGAAGTGCTCATGTTACTAAAAGGATTGAACCCATCAGTAGCAAGGCCCAACCTAACATTGCAAGCTTCATTAGCAAACTCTGGATAATACATATCAAAATTTTTCCACTCCTTAGAGTCGGCCAGATGCCTCATTAGCCCGTTATCCATATGCTTATCAATATGCCATCTCATGTCTTTAGCTGTCTTCTTAGGCATGTACAATCTTCCCAACCTCGGTATCAAAGGAAAATAACGTAGTATCTTATTAGGAATCTTTTTACCTTTTCCATCATTGATCTTGTACCTGGGAGTCTCACAAATAGGGCATATTTCTAAGTGAGCATTCTTCTTCCAGAATAGTACGCAATCTTTTTCACATGCATCGATGAGCTCATATCCCACGCCCAAATCACGTAGTATCTTCTTACAATCATAAATTGATTCTGGAACCACGTAGTCATCTAGTAAGAATTGTCATTGTATCTTCAAAATATTATCGAAAGCCTTATAGCTCAACCTATTTTCTACCTTAACCCAAAGCATTTGAATTACTACCTTAACCCAAAGCATTTGAATTACAAATGATAACAAAGTGTCTTTACATCACGTATACAAGCAACGCTGAGAGGCCTCTAACAATTTGTCGAAGTTATGCGCATCCCTCCTCTCTATAGTATAACCCCCAATGTAAGTTCCCCTATGATGGTCTTCAATCAATTTATCAAATTTATCTTCATAATCATTCATATAACTCATCCGGTATTGGAAGCTCTCCATGTTGCAACCATGCTGTATAGGAAGCTAGCATCCCATTTATTAGCAGGTGAGTTTTCACCATATCGAGCTCACGCTTATAGTAGTTGCAATAGTTGGTACAAGGGCACTTAATCTCCCTTTCCTCACCCATATGCGATTTTGCGAATTTAATAAACTACTCTACCCCTTCTAAATATGGATCACTAAATATATTACGAAACAACATCCAACTTTTATCCATACCTAGTCATAAACAATTTCACAATTAAATTATAAAATGAATAGATTAGAGATTGGGAGAAAGAAATGAACTTACAACTGACTTCTCTTACAGAGTACGTTATCTCCACAAATTGATAATAGCAAATTCTATTCAAATAACCAAAATTACAGACAGTTCTAAAATCAGAAAAAAGTACTTCGGCAAACATAACTCAAACAATGTTGTTCAATCAAATCGTACTCAAATAATAGAATATGCATTTTAAGAGGCTTGCAAGTTTCAAGTTGATTTTTTTAGAAGTTAAGAGGCTGGCACTGGGAAATTCTTTCCCAAGTTGATTTTTTTTTTAGGTAATTAATCTCAAGTTGATTTTTGTTAATCACAATTGGGTAATTAATCTCAAGCTGCTAGGTTTAAGTTTACTGCGCACAATTGGGTTTCGTTTAAGCACGCATTTGGGGAAAACTAATTAATTAGACTTGGAATTAAGCTTCCGCGACGAGACCTTCGTCGCCCAAATTACTTCACGTACCCGCAAAAATTTTCAGATTTGGCGCGGGTCTTGGCGCGAGTTTTTATCCCTTTTTGCGACAAGATTGTTAAGTCGTTGCGCAAACAGTGACCTTCGCCGACGAGAGTGGTTTATCGCAGAACGTGAACAACCCTACGGCGACGACATTAGTTAATTCATTGGCAAAAGTTAATTCGTTCGTACAAACTCGATACAAAATTAATAATCACATAACACCACCAAGTCCAAAATAATTTTTGCAAAACATGCTCTCATCCCAAGTCCAAAGCCTAGCATAATTTAGTCAGTACAGTAGAAGAGCCTAAAACATAGTCTAGGAATCATCAAGTATTTAGCCTTGTCTCATCTGTCTTGATTAGCTTACCACATCAGCATCAAAGACAATGTTTATAAAATGATTTTGCTAAGAAATCTTGGCAAAGATAGAAGTATTTTAATTTCGATTTTGGACACATATATCCATCAATGAAGTAGTAACAACAAGTTTAAAATAGAAAAGATTTATACCACTTGCTTCTCATGTTAGTAGAGATAACTAGGATATGCAAGCATCGCAAAAATGACAAAGGTTGGGAAGGGGTACAGAGTACTAACTGGCAGTCCAACAGAAAAACTGAGCATAGTTGATGGTCTCGAGCTAGATTGCGGGGATGGAGATTGCATTGATATCAAAGTTGAGTTTTGGAAACCTACTGGATGTTCTATTTGTAAGTGTCATGCAATGGGAGTTTGTACCAAGAAGAAATGAAGAGCTAAACAGCAGACACGTACTGCTGGAAATACTGATATTGGGGCTATACATCGAGAGGGAGAATGGTCCAAGAAGACTGACCATATGGACAATGATGATGTTGATGTCAATACAACAACAGAACATGTTATGCTAAGTGAAGCAATAGAAAGCATGGAGAAGAAATCAGAGTGAATCGTTGAGTACATTATAACTGCAGTAGAAAGCATTGATAATTACTGCTTCAAATGTGCCTGATAACAATATTCCACCTAATGCTTCGGTTCTCTAAACAGTGGTTAGGAGGATGAGTCTGTTAGGTCTTAGGGAAACCAGTATAACTACTGCTTCAAGCCCCTCTCATAAGAACAAAAACGAGTACTCTTAAAAAAGGTGCAAACCAGGGCTTGCTCGAAGAGGTGATTACTTTGAGAGATTTTGTATTCCTTTTGGACATGTTTTTTTCTTGGTTGTTGGAACATTGAAGGCCTTGTAATAGCCCAAGAAGCACAAACTTCACCAACTATGATTAATATACCCAAAAGAAAGATTAATTAGTTGAAAGATTTCTCCATTGTGACCTACTCTTGTCGAGTTCAAAAAAATCAATTTAGGGCTTCCAATCAATCGGGAGAGGAGAAGAGCAGAGATAGAAGAACTTCAATTGGGAGAGGGAGGGGCAGAGATGAAGAGCACCAATTGGGAGAGAAAACAAATAGAACACATACCAGTCTGTTGAGTCTGAAGCAATGAAGAGCCCCAACCGGCAGAGGGAAGCAATCATATGCCTGAATATGAGATGCCCCAATCAATCAAAAACCCTAGGCAACTGATACGAAGATGAAAACCCTAGCCCTCACACACACACACACACACACACACACACTCTTACAATTCGAGAGAGAGCGGGAGAACAAAAGAAGGCAGCACATAGATTGTGAGAGAGAGGGAGAGCAGCAATTAGTTTTAGTTTAGGTATATCACTGATGCAACTATTGTATTGGCAAATTCAATTAAAGTATTAAACACACCCGCGAACATCAATAAACTTGGCGCCCAAAAATTATAAGCTTTCTGCGACACAATGCTGTGTGTTGCCAAAAGTAAGACTTTTGCCAACTTTCTTTTAGTTGTCAAATAAGTACATTGCGTTGGCAAAAGTTTAGCAAATTAGCGCGCAAAATATAATTTGGCGCCAAATGAATTGGCAATGAGCTCACAGCTCTCGTCGGCAAAGATAGCTTTTTAGCAATGAATTTGAGCATGTCGCCAACTGTGGTCGGCAATAGTGCATTTTGTTGTAGTGATTAAAAACATCAAAATTTAATTAAAAGAGCCTTGGGCTAACAATCTCTCATTTTTTTATGATTACAATATTTTTTAGAAAACATTTAAAAAGAATTTAAACAAAGGTTCTCCTCTTATCTCTATGCTTTAAACAAGATATGCAATCACAACAGCTAGGCATTCAACAACAGTGTAATACACATGTTTAAGAGAATTTTCATTTTAATTCAGAAGCATTCTGAATTTATTAAAAATTGAGTATCAATGCTAGCAATGATAGGCATTTAACAATTTTGATATAGCAATTGACTCAATATTCAAAACCCAATTATCATTCAATCCTAAGTTTAGTAAGGCATATATGCAATGTGGTCTAAGTACTAAGCATGATACAATTCCAAACTCAATAGAAATTTCAAAACAACCATATACGAATTAATATAAATTTAAAATTTTTCATACATGAAAGATATACATTCAAGAGCATCAAAAAGCTTATAATCATAAACAAAGATTTAATATTTTCACCCACAAACATACAAAACCAAAAAAAAATGTTATGATTACATCTTCTCATTCACAGCAAAACACATAAAAGCTTCCAAAAGCATCACAAAACTAATAATCATAAATAAAGATTTAATATTTTCACCCACAAACATACAAAACCAAAAAAAATGTTATGATTACATCTTCTCCTTCACAGCAAAACACAAAAGCTTCCAAATGTTTTTCTTCCTTCTCCCCTTTTGGAATCATCAAGGTGTTGCATCACTAATTATTCATGAATTTCTTGAACTTCTTCTTTTCTTCTTACATCTGCCTTCTCTTTGGAGGAGTGAGTTCGTTCATCTTTCTTCTCAGCAGCTACCATTGCTTCAAAAATAGCTGCCAAAGCAAGATATGCCTCGCGCCTCAATCGAGCTATTTTTTCTTCTTTGCTCTCCTTGGGCTTGAATTGCTTAGCCCATACCTCCTTGATCCACTGCAAATGTTCGTTTACTTTTCTTGAATTGTTCTGAACAACAACAACGAAACCTTCATCATACTCCTTTCTCACTTGCTGAAGGATGGCATTGTTGCAATTGGCAAGGACACAATGTCGTCATCTATTGTTTTGCACAATGCTCGCCCAGCATCAGTAGCATTTTCAACATCTCTTCTTAGAGCACGGTTGGTTCGGTCAAGGTGTTTAACTTTATCAAAAAGGAAGGATATGGAGCAATTGAGGTTAAAGATGCCCTGGTCAACCTTGGCTTGGAAGGATGCTATAGATGTAGTCAATCCCTTGACAATGGAGACAAGCTCAGTGAACTCAGCAAAAGGAGGACCAACAGAAGGAGTGAATGAAAATGCAACAGAAGAAGGATGAAGAACCAAAGGAACAAAAGGACGATCGGGACCGGTGGTCCTAGGGAGAGGTGGTTTAAAAGAATCAATGTCAATAGGAATGGAAGAGTTGGCACGTTCAGAATGAGGAGTCCTACTAGAGAAAGGTGGAGCATAGAAGGGAGAGGTCAAAGTGCTACGACGGGTAGTCCAAACACCGTCATCTTTGGAAATACTCATGTGTTTCAGAGAGGATTGGCAGTACAGTTCATGCTTGGTAAAGAGAATACCCTTTTCAAATGATAGATCAACACCAAATAAACGAAAAACTTTACTTAAAAACATGGCATGAGAAAGGGATGAATTGGACTTTGAATGAGATTGCAACATGTCAGAAATAAAAAGATAACCAAAATCAAGTGGTTTCTTGTCAAGAATACACCACATCACAAAGATTTGCATGAATGTGACATCACTAAATTTTTCCAACTGGGTCAGAAAGATATGATTAATCATATGGTGCAGAATACGCATCTCGGGCTTCAAAAAATTTGTTTCTAAGGGTTTTGAGGGATCAACATCCTCAACCTTAAAAATAATTTTCACGGTATTGTGAAAAGAAAAACCTTTGATGGTTCTCTTGTTTGTTTTGCACGAAATAAATAGTTCTTTCTCAGGAATACCAAGAATTTCATTCAAAATGCTAGGAGTCAGTTTAATTTCTATACCATTCACTCAAGTGGTGATGGTGTTGTCAGGGGTGGTGGAGATATGGAAATGAGCATAAAAAAATTTGACTAAAGTCGGGTAATGAGGGTCACGGATTTGAAGTAGATTTACCCAACCAATTTTTGAGAACCACTTGGTGAATTTCATTTCAATTGAATTGAAAAATTGAAAATCAATAGAACGACTGGGGATTACTTTTCCGTTCATGAAAGACTGGAAGTACAATTATACTTGGAGAACTAGAACTTCAATGAGGAGTCCACCGCCGTGTCCGCCGATGGTGCTGTCGCCATCGCCGTCACCATCGATTTCTTATTCTTCTATGCCCTAGGGCTCGACGGCCCTTCATCTGGCCTCTTGCTGCCTTTTCCCATTGTTCTTGCCATCATCATGAAGGAGGGGAAGGATTGATGGTGATGAGAGGAAGAGAAGGGGTCGAGTCGAGGTTTCAAAGAGAGAGTAGGTGAAAAGATGCGGTAGATGAACGATTTTGAAGAGAAAGAGTCAAAACGGTGTGTCGAATAAGGAACCGGTGCTTTTATATGGGCTAAAGATTTGTGTCGACACAAAGTGCATTTGAGTCTACACTTTTCTTCGTGAAAAGGGGGTGTCCAAGGGACAAAAATTGTGTCGACACTTTTTACGCTAGTGTCGACACCTTCGGCCAATTGAGTCGACATGATCAAGAATCGGGTCAACCCAAATATACCGAGAGCAAGATGTTAAATATGAGTCGACACTATATAAGTTGAATCGACACTTTATATGAATTGTGTCAATACCATATAGATTGAGTCAACTCTGCACATATGTGTCGACCATTTTCAACAATGAGTCGACACTTTTCATACATCAAACTTAAGCATGAAAAGCATTCAAAATATATTGAACAGGCATGGTTAATATGACATTAATCATCAATTTAGAGCACATAGCATACCTAGTTCTCTTCTAAATAACATAATCTTTCTTCATTTAAAGGTTTGATGAATATATCAGCAAGTTGGTAGATCGTGCCTACAAATTAAAGTTCAATATTATCCTTTTGTACATGATCTCTAATGAAATGATGTCTAATCTCGATAAGCTTTATTCTAGAGTGTTGTATAGGGTTCTTAGATATGTTAATGGCACTAGTGTTATTACATTTAATGAGAATATGATCTAAACAAATACCATATAGTCTTCTAGTAGTTGTTTCATCCAAAGAACTTGTACGCAACAGCTACCAGCTGCAATGTACTCAGCCTCAGCTATAAATAAGACTACTGAGTTCTATTTCTTGCTAAACCACGATATTAATGAGTGTCTTAAAAATTGACATGTTCCACTAGTACTCTTCCTATCAACTTTACAACCGGCAAAGTCTACACTAGAATAACCAAATAACTCAAAGGCTATTCCTCTATGATAGAATAATCCTAGGTTTTGTGTACCTAATAGGTATCTAAAGATGCGCTCAACGGCAGTCACATGCGATTCTTTAGGATTAGCTTGAAATCTAGCACACATGCATACACTAAACATATCTGGTCTACTAGTAGTAAGGTAAAGTAGGGATCCAATCATACCTCTATATCGCTTTTCCTCTACTGCCTTACCATTTACATCCTTGTCAAATTTTGTTGAAGGGCACATTGGGGCTCCTATAGATTTTGCCTTTTGCATTTCAAACCTCTTCAACAAATCTCGTGTATTTGGATTGGTTGATGAAAATTCCATCATGTGTGTGTTAGAACATCTTAGGGTGGAACCCAAGTGGTTCAAAGATAGGTGGATTAGGACAAAGGGTCAAAGCTAAGGCAATCATCGTTGACCCTAATTGAGAGGTCGGTTGAGGCTCAAATGCATTGGACATAAGAGTTTAACAACTAATGAAGATTACAAAGGGAACTGTACTAACTTTGTTTTGCAGTCGTTCTAATCCCGATTTTATGATCTTTATATTATTAATGTTTGATTGAATGGATTTGTATGAAGATTATTTTTTTTAATCACGGGGATTGACAGTGATAGATCGAATTTGAGCCTTCGGGACATAGGATCGATGTAATAGCTAGTTTTTTATTTTTAAATATCTGTTTAGATTATTTAAGAACAGGTTGAATATATCCAAGAACATGAAGAACGGCAGCGGTACCGGCGGTGGTTTCGGTAGTTTCGGGCCACGGATCGCAAGGGTTTTTTCACGATTTTTTAACTTATTTTCTAACAACTTTTTTTGCACTTTTTAGTCTTAAAAACAGTATTAAAATGTCCCGAAAAGAAAAAAAAAGCATAAAAACAGCCTTGCTGGCGGCACCACCGGCAGCAGTTTCGGGCCGTTTTTCAATTATTTTTTTAATATTTTCAAGACTAGTTTTAAACAGATTTTTTGGCATAAAAAGCACTAAAATATCACCGGAAAAAAAGTCTAAAAAGTAAAAAAAAAAACAAGCCAAATAGTGCAGAAAAAATCCAGGCAGCAGCGGCAGTTTGCTTGTTGCGGCGGCAACAGCCTTTGGGACTGGTTTTTGGGACTTTTTTGGACTGTTTTCGAGGCGTTCTTTGAAGCAACGGGTGACTGGATATTCGAGCTATTTTTCCAAAATAGCTCACTATTTGGGGCGGCGACAGTGGATCGGGAAGTTTTCCGGTCTATTTTTCAACCAGTTTTTAGCATATTTTTTGATAAAAAAATACTAATTTTCGAGAGCTATTTTTCGATATAAAAAGCGTCGAAAACGGAGTACAGACGTGGCGGTAAAAGCCGCCTGAAGGTGGCGGCAAGGTGGTGCTAGTGGTGATCTGGTTTTCCCAGGCCGTTTGATCGATATTCTAATATGTTTGAAGACCGTAACGTGATATACTTGTATATCATAGTGTATCAGGAAAACCTAATGCAATTAGGATACAGCAAACTGACAGAAAAGATGATTATTACAGCTTATACTCTACAGGAGACTGATACACTTCAGCGTTTCACTTTGATCATAAAATCAAAACATATGCATATTGTGTTTATATATATATGAACTGCGTGGATAATTGCATATCTGTTTTATTTATTCTATTAATTTAATTAATTCAAAAATTTTGATTTTAATTAAAATATTTTGTAATGAAAATTTAAATTAAAATTTTTTTTAATTAATTAATTTTAATTAAATGAAAAAAATTTAGATATTTTATTTTTTACAAAATATCACATTTAAGAT